>VJMH01000175.1:0-11968 GCA_009835185.1 Aphanomyces stellatus
ATTGTCACGTTCATCCCGCCCGCGCCCGGCAAGTTTACGATTTCCATCACGTTTGAGGGTACGTTTGACGGCGTCGCGGGGCCGATTCGAGGGTCGCCGTTCGCGTGCACGTTCCAACCGCCCAGTGACGAAATGACGATTCGTTGCGTGCCGTCCATTACCAAGGAAGAGGACTTTAACTCGAGCGACTTGATTCGAAAGTTGTACACAGACACGACCAAGCGCGCGGGTGAGTTCAAGCGCGTGCTCAAGGAGCTCAAGGTATGTGGCAACGCATGGCAAGCCCAGCAACACTTTTTGGTGTTTCTCAACAATTGTTGCTCACATATGTGTGTTTGGTCTAGGCCGACATCCCGAGCAACGACACGGACGGGCTCGAAGCACTCAAGAAAATCAAAGACCTCATGCGCAAGCTTGAAGCCGACCGCGCCGCCAACACGCTCTTGCAGGAACAAACGTCCAATTTGTTTCACTACATGAAAAAGATTGGCGCGCATGTTGACAAGGAGACCATCGATGTCGAGAACCTCGCCAAGTTGTACACCGACATCCAAGCGCAGTTGCCAGAAACTGAGACGCGGATCACAGAGCCAACGCGTGTGTTTTCGGAAAAGACCGAGGCAACGATCGTCGAGTACGAAAAGAAAATCAAAAAATGGGGCGACACAATCAAAACGCTCGACTTTTGGGAGTCCAAACTCGAACCAGACAAAGCACTTGAGAAGATCGAGGCCCAGCTGGTCGAATGGGACAATGAAAAGAAACGGTGCGCCGAGAAGAGCGAGCTGAGTATGATCTTTGGGTTCCCGCAACTCATGACCGAGACGCACAAGATGATGACGCAACTGCGCAACGAAATCGAAGGTACGATGACGCAATCCTCGTTGTCGTCGTTGACATAAATGCCGTTAGGGTCCAAGTCGGTGTGGGCCATCATCAAACGCACAAAAGCGTTCTTTGCCGCGACCCATGAAATCCCATGGCTCTCGATCGATTGCAACGCGCTCGCGATGGAAATTTCCGCGACGCTGAAAGAACTCAAGAAAATTCCCAAGGACATTCAATGGTACGACGACGACGACTCCCAATCTGACCGACCATGTATGTTGACATGAGATGTGCAGGTGCGACGCATACAAATGGATCCTCAAAGAATGCCAAGCGTTCGACAAGACCCACCCGTTGCTGCGAAGCTTGAGCTCGATTTTCATGCGCTCGCGGCACTGGAAGCGTGTCCAAGCGCTCACAGGCGAGTTCACACCGCCCGATGTCAACCCAGATCAAAAGTTGGGCTTCTTGTTGACCAAGCGGTTGCATGAATACGCCGGCGAGATTGGAGAAATCTGCTACGAAGCTGAGAAGGAGCAAGAACTCGAGACCAAACTTGTTGAGCTCGAAGAAATGTGGGGCCAAGTCGAGTGGGAAATGGTTCCGTACAACCCGACGGCGCCCGAGGCCGACCAAGTCCCGCTCCTGAAAATCTCGGAAGACAACTTTGAGTTGCTCGAAACGAATCAAATCGATGTCCAAACGATGACGTCGTCGCCGTACCAGTCGGAATTCGAAGGCCGCGTGACGAACATGCACGAAGGCCTGGCGTCCGTGAACGAAGTCGTCGTCATCTTTGGTGAAATCCAGCGCAGTTGGAGTTATCTCGAACCGCTTTTCATCCAGTCGGAGGAAGTGAAGAACCAGCTGCCGGAATTGACGGCTGACTTTGAACACATTGACGTGGACGTGCGGCAGTCGCTGCGCGAGGCGTGGCAGACCCGCAACGTCAAGAAGGCGTGCACGAAACCTGGGCTGTTCAAGTTTCTCGAAGGCATTGTCGAGAATTTAGAGTTGTGCAAGCACCGGCTCAAGGAATTCTTGGACGGACGCCGTCGGCAGTTTCCCCGCTTTTATTTCATGTCCGAAGCGGTACGTGTTTGTCCATGACGACGACGGCGTGTCAACGCGACTAGGACTTGCTCGACATTCTCTCGAACGGATCCAACCCGGCCAAGATCATGCCGCACACGTCCAAAATATACTTGGCCTGCAAAACCATGACGCTGCTGCAAACGCCGGGCGTGCGACCCACGGCGACAGCGTTCGTCTCGGGCGTCGGCCAAGAAGTCGTCGACTTCACCGAGCCCATCTTGCTCGAAGGCGAGGCCGAGATTTACCTCCAAGCGCTGCTGAACGCAATGAAGTTTACTCTGTTCAAACACATTGAGCGCAGTTTGGTGCTCTACACGCAAGAGCCGCGCTGCGAGTGGATCAACCACAAGGACGCCAGTGGCAAGCCGCTCGACGCGGCGCAGATCATCTTGCTCGCGGCGGGCGTCCATTACGTGGCCGAAGTCGAGTCGTCGTTTGCGGCGATCGGCGCGGGCGACAAGGATGCGATGGTCCGCTACAACAAGAAGCAGGAAATCCAACTTGAGGATCTCATCAAGCTCACCCAGAGCAAAATTTCCAATGCCGAGCGCCAACGCGTCATGTGTCTCATTACGATGGACGCACACGGGCGCGACATTGTAGCCAATATGATCCGAGCGGGTGTTGACGTTGTCACAAGCTTCATGTGGCAGTCGCAGCTCAAGCATTACTTTAGCCCAGCCCAAGGTAGCTTTTTGAACCGTGACCAAAATTTTCGTGGCGCCAACAACGCGCGCGCGCAGATTCTCATCTGCGACGCGGGCATTCCGTACGACTATGAATACCTCGGCAACGGCCCGCGCCTTGTGATCACGCCACTCACGGATCGCATCTACGTGACGGCCACGCAAGCGCTCAACCTCAAGATGGGTTGTGCGCCCGCGGGTCCCGCCGGCACAGGCAAGACCGAAACAACGAAAGATTTGGCCAATGCGCTCGGGAAAGCGTGTTATGTATTCAATTGCTCGCCTGAAATGGACTACAAGAGCCTTGGGAACATCTTCAAAGGGCTGGCGTCGTCGGGGTCCTGGGGCTGCTTTGATGAATTCAATCGGCTCGTGCCTGAAGTCCTCAGCGTCTGCTCGGTCCAATTCAAAGCCGTGTGCGACGCCTGCAAGGCCGACGACGAGCGCTTCATCCTCGAAAATGAACCTGTGATGCTTGACCCCACGGTCGGCGCGTTCATTACGATGAACCCTGGCTACCTTGGTCGGTCGGAATTGCCCGAAGGCCTCAAGGCCCTCTTCCGTCCCATGACGGTCATGGTGCCCGACTTGGTCTTGATTTGTGAAAACATGTTGATGGCCGAAGGATTCACGCAAGCAAAGATCCTCGCGTCCAAATTCTACGGGCTCTATTCGCTCCTCGGGCAGCTCCTCTCGAAGCAACTGCATTACGATTGGGGTCTCCGAGCTGTCAAGTCGGTGCTCGTCGTTGCTGGTTCGTTCAAACGCGCCGAGCCCGACGTGCCTGAACCTGACTTGCTCATGCGTGCGCTCCGCGATTTCAACATTCCTAAAATTGTCGCCGAAGACAACGTCATCTTCTTTGGCCTGCTCGGGGATCTCTTTCCACGCGCGGACCCAAACATTGATGTCCGCAACGATCCCCCCCGCAAGCGCGACATGGAGCTTGAGTCGATGGTACAAGGCGCATGCGAGGCCATCAACAACAGGTAGGCTCCACAACCGTCCACACAGATGGAGAGTGACATCTGTCTAGTCCGCGCGATGAATTCATGCTCAAGGTTGTTCAATTGTCGGAACTGCTTGCGATCCGTCATTGCGTGTTTGTGATGGGGCCACCTGCGTCAGGCAAGACCGAGACATGGAAGACCCTTCGCAAGGCACGAGAAATCATGGGCATTTCGATGGAAGTGCAGGATTTGAATCCAAAGTCTGTCTCGACAAATGAACTTTATGGCTACATTGTGCTCAAGACACGCGAATGGAAAGATGGGCTCTTGTCCAAAATCATGCGCGACCTCGGTTCTCGTACCAAGGTATACACGCTACTCAACCCTACCCGCCAGCGGATATAAGTCACATTTGCATTGCCTAGGAAAACGGCGAAGACGATACGTCGCCCAAGTGGATTCTCTTGGATGGTGATCTCGATGCCAACTGGATCGAATCGATGAACTCAGTCATGGACGACAACCGGATGCTCACGCTCGCGTCCAACGAACGGGTGCCGCTGAAATCTCACATGCGCATGATTTTTGAGATCCGTGATTTGGTCTATGCAACTCCGGCCACGGTGTCCCGCGCCGGGATTTTGTACATCTCGGCCACGGAGGGGTACCAATGGCGCTGCCTCATTGACTCATGGCTCCTGCGTCATTGCACGCCCGATCCAACCAAGAAGGCCAACCAGCAGACGATGCTCTTTACGCCCGAGACACGCGAGAACTTTCAGGGTCTTTTCAATCAATACTGCGAACCGACGCTCAAATTTTTCAAGAAACGACTCCAACCGATCATTCCGATCGAAGAAGTGACATTGATTGGCAATTTGCTCAACATGTTGGACTGCCTCCTCACGCCCGCCGTCCTCGCAGACTACGACATGATGCAAAACAATTTTGTGTTTTGCTGTGTCTGGGCCTTTGGCTCGATCTTGACGGCGAGTGACGACGGCACGGATTACGCCGCCGAGTTTTCCAATTGGTGGAAAAATACGTGGAAGGACGTGAAGATCGTCGCGAGTGCCAACAACACCGTGTTTGATTTTTGGCTCGACCCGGAAACGTCCAAGTTTAATCCGTGGAGCAAGTCGCCGTACTTTTACACTGCCACGTACAAGAGCCCCGACCCGATCAATCAAATCACGGTTCGTGTGTCGTCGATGATAAGACTCTTGGCCTAAATTGAACGTCCTTTTTTGTAGGTGCCGACGACGGAAACGTGCTCGATCTCATTTTGGCTCGAGAATTTAATTGTGAAATCCCACCCGATCATGGTGTGCGGGCCTGCGGGGACGGGCAAGACCCAAAATGTCAACGGCATGCTCAAGAAACTAAGCAAGGAAGATGGGACGTCCATCTTTCGGTTTGCGACAATCAATTTTAATTTCTACACGACGTCGGTGATTTTGCAAGGCACGATGTTTTCACATCTTGAAAAGAAAACCGGGTCCAACTTTGGCCCACCCGGCAAGTTTCGACTGATTTACTTTTTGGACGATTTGAATTTGCCCGAGGTCGACCCGTACAACACGCAGTCGGCGATTTCACTCCTCCGCCAGCAAATGGAATACAAGCATTGGTACGTCGTCGAAACTGTCGTCGAGATACCCCCGTAACCTCGTAACCCCGTAGGTTTGACCGTGCCAAGTTGCAAGTCCAAAACATTTTAAATACCCAAGTCGTGGCTGGGATGAACCCGACCGCTGGTTCGTTCCTCGTGGATCCGCGCCTCCAGCGCCACTTTACGACCTTTGCCATGGGCATGCCCGAAGCGCCATCGCTGGTCACGATTTATGAAACATTTTTGGGCGGCCATCTCAGTACGTTTTCCGGCGAGTTGAGTGTCTCGGCGTTCTGGAATTCGCTCATCAAGGCAGCGTTGACGCTGCACACGTCGGTCGTCCAGACGTTTCGCAAAACGGCCGCCAACTTTCACTACGAATTCAACGTCCGCCACTTGTCCAATGTGTTTCAAGGTCTGATCGCGTCCAAGAAGGACCGCTTCACAAGCGCCGAGAAGTTTGTCCTCCTCTGGCTTCACGAGTCGGAGCGCGTCTACGGCGATCGGCTTGTTTGCAAAGCAGACATTGAGAAGTACAACCAGCTGATCCAGCTCCAAGTCAAGCGCAGCTTCCCCACGTGTAACACTTCGCGCTACTACGCGCTCGAGAACAGCTGGCCTCTCATCTTTTGTCACTTTACCAAGGACGGCGACCCTGAATACGACCAAGTCATGGGCACGAACCTCGAGGACTTGAAGAAAAACCTCGAAATTCAATTGCGCGATTACAACAACAACGAAAACAACACGGCCATGTATTTGGATCTGTTTGACGACGCGATCAAGCACGTCGCGCGCATCGTGCGTATTTTGCGCAACGAATCCGGGTACGTTATCAAAATCTTGGGATTTTAAGTTTCGTGGATTGAACATGGTTGAATGAATTAGCCACGCGCTGTTGGTCGGTGTGGGCGGGTCCGGAAAGCGGTCGCTGGCGCGGTTGGCGTCCCACATTTGTGAATACACGGTCAAACAGATTTCCATCTCGTCGAAATATGGCGAGAACGAATTCAAGGAAGATTTACGGAAAATGTATTTTGTGATTGTCGACCAGCTCAGTCGGAGCGAAGAAAAGGGTGGCGTTGTCTTTTTGCTCACGGATTCCCAAATCACAAACGAAAAGTTTTTGATTTACCTCAACGATTTGTTGGCCTCGGGTGACATTCCAGATTTGTTTGCAATGGAAGACATGGACAATATTGTCAACATGGTAAGCCAGAGGCATGAATGTAGAGATCTCACGGTGGGGGTAGGTGTGCGTGATGGCCGGCTCAAAGGACCGAAAAGAAGTGATCAAATTCTTTCAAAGTGAAATCCGCAAGCGGTTGCACTTGTGTCTGTGCTTTAGTCCCGTGGGTGACGATTTCCGCAACCGAGCGCGAAAATTCCCTGCGTTGGTCAATTGCACCGTCATCGATTGGTTCCAACCGTGGCCCAAAGAAGCCTTGCTGTCGGTCGGGAAGGAAAAGCTCAAGGAAATCAGCGACTTGCTCGGGAGCGAAGACTCGCGGACCGGAATTGAGAATTTCATGCCGTTTTCGTTTGTGTCGGTGAATCAATGCGCCGAGCGCTTCTTCCAAGTCGAACGACGGTACGTACGAGATGTTGCCACTCGCAACTTATGGCGTGTGTAGCTACGTCTACACGACGCCGAAATCGTATTTGGAGTTGCTCCAACTGTACAAGAACATTCTCAAGAAAAAAGTCAAAGAGTACGCGGGCGCGATCGAACGGTTGGAAAAGGGGTTGCAGAAATTAAAGGACACGGGCGAGACCGTCGCGCGCCTCGAAGTCGAATTGAAGGTCAAGCTCGAGCAAGCCGAAGACAAAAAGCTCGTTGCGTCTGGGATTGCCGAGACTGTCAACAAAGAAAAGGCCAAAGTCGAAATCGAATCGAAAAAGGCAGGCGAAGAAGCCGACAAGTGCGCTGTGATCCAAGCCGAAGTCACCGAGAAGCAACGGTCGACCATGGAGGACCTTGCCAAGGCTGAACCGGCCGTCCAACAGGCCATGGAAGCGCTGGATTCGCTCAACAAGAAGGACTTGGGCGAATGCAAAACGATGAGTAAACCGCCGACGGGCGTCGATGACGTGTTTGGCGCGACGATGGTGCTCCTCGCGGGCGTCCACCCCAACATTGTCGTAACCAAGCAAGGCAAAGTGAAGGATTTCAAATGGGACGCGTGCAAGAAGCAAGTACTCGGGAACATTCCCGAGTACATTGAATTCCTCATGAAATTCAAAGACTTGGTCGACAGCGGCCAAGTGCCAACGCAGAACTGGAAGGAAGTGCGTGAGTTTCTCGAAAAGGATTTCTTCAAGCCGGAAATCATTGCCACGAAGAACAAGGCCGCCGCGGGTTTGTGCAGTTGGGTCGTCAACATTGTCATGTATTACGACATTTTGATTACGGTCGAACCCAAGCGGTATGATATATATCATGGAATGATGCCATTTGCATATCTGTGAGATAGCATGGCGCTCGCCGCGGCCAATTTGGAATTGGAATCGGCCAACAAACGGCTGAATGAAGTCACGTCATTGGTTGCCGGTTCGTTGACGTCATCGGGGACAGGCTCATCATGGTGTGCTAGATCTCCAAGCCAAGCTCGACAAACTCATGGAAGAAGCCGCCGCGGCCGAGAAGGAAAAGGAAGATGCTGTCAATTCGGTCGAGCAAGGCAACCGCAAAATGAAGTTGGCTGGCACGTTGACAAAAGATCTCGGGTCCGAAAACGTCCGTTGGGGCATCAACGTCCTGCAGCTCCAAAAGGAAAAGGACTTGCTCGTGGGCGACTGCCTCCTCGCATCCGCCTTCATTTCGTACATTGGCCCGTTCACGAAGCCCTTTCGCGACGAACTCATCAACAAACACTGGGTTCCGTACCTTCGAAAAGCCGCCAACGGCAACAGCATCGCGATGAGCGAAGAGAGCAATCCTGTGTACATTCTCACCAACGACGCCGAAATTGCTGAATGGAACACGCAAAAATTGCCGGCCGACCGCGTCTCGACCGAAAACGGCGCGATCGTGGTCAATACCGTGGCCATGGGTACGGATTATTTTATATATAAAATATCTCGGATGGCATTCACTGACTGGATTGATTATTCAGGGCGACGTCCGCTCATTATTGATCCACAACTCCAAGCGATTGCGTGGATTCGGGAGAAGGAAGCGCCATTCAACTTGCAGATTGTCCGCATGGGGCAAAAGTTTTGGATCGACAAACTCAAGTCGGCGATTGGCACGAAGACGGCGTTTTTGATTGAAAATTTGGGCGAGAAGATCGATGCCATTCTCGCGCCCGTCATCCAACGCAGTACGTCCAAGCGCGGGAACCGCGTCGAAATCGTGATTGGCGATGCGTCGGTGCCATACTGCGAGGAATTCCGCCTCTACTTGCACACGAAGCTCGGGAACCCACATTACCCGCCCGAAATTCAAGCCGAGTGCACGATGGTCAACTTTACCGTGACGAACTTGGGCCTGGAAGACCAGTTGTTGAACCTCGTAGTCTCGAAAGAACGCGCCGACTTGGCCATCAAGCGCGAGAAGCTGATCCAGCAGCAAAACCAAGGCAAGATCGAACTCAAGAAACTCGAAGACATCATTTTGCAATACTTGGCCGAGGCCGACGACGACATTACCAACAACCAGCCGCTGATTGCGATCTTGAGCGACACAAAATACAAGGCGCAGATGACTCAAAACAACATGGAAGCGGCCAAGAAGACCCAGGACAGCGTCAACGTCACGAGTGAAAAGTACCGCAGCATTGCCGCGCGCGGCTCGCTCCTCTTTTTCCTCATGAACGACCTGAGCAAAGTCCACTCGTATTATATTTACTCGCTCGCTGCGTTCCAAAAGGTTTTCTTGCAAGGGATTTACAACCTCCCGCTCGTCGTGGCTGCGGACGATGCCCAAGACCCGCCGCCCGACGGCGAAGTGCCTGCGGATGTGGCCGCCGACGGCGCGCCGCCGCCATCGGCCGATGACGCGTCCAACGATTTAACAGACGAGGAAATCACGGCGCGATGCAATGGTATGTTGTGGCCCATGCTTGTCAAGGTTGACGTTGTTGTTGTTGTAGCGCTCATCATTAGCATCACAACGTGCGTGTTTGACTACATCCGTCGCGGGCTCTTTGAACGGGACAAGCTCACGGTCGCAACGATGCTCACGCTTAAAATCCTCGTGCGGGACAATGTCTTGAGTGACATCGAGATCGAATCATTCTTGGTCGGTCGGTCCGTGCCCGAGCCTGGCAACATGGGGGTCCTCGGCGAATGGATGCCCGTGGCGAATTTCGCCAAGTTGAAAGCCCTCGAGACCATGAAAGTATTTCACAACATTGCTGACATCATGCAAAACGACCCAGACGAGTGGCGCAAGTGGTTTGCCGCTGAGGATGCCGAGGTTGCCAAGCTCCCGGGCGACTTTAGCAAAATTTCGTCCTTCTCCAAGATCATCCTTCTCCGGGCGTTGCGGCCAGACCGAGTCACAAACGCCCTGCGATCGTTCATCCTTGAATCACTCGGGGAACAGTACGTGACGCAGCCGCCTGTAGTGATCCATCCGGATAAAGATACGTATATTAGTTGTCGTCTGGTCGTCTGCCATTAAGTCACGCTGACGCACCAGGTTGCGCAACTCATTGGGACTTTTCGAGATCACAGGAAACAACTTCCGTCGAGTGCACGCGTCGAGTGCACGCGTCGAGTGCACGTTTATATGAGATTTACTATACTTCAATGAAACACTTAGTTGTAGATAAGAGGTTCTAACATGTATTCATTCCACAATTTCCTCTGCAGTGTTACACCGCCGTTCGACATGGTCAAAACGTTTGACGAGACCAACCCGGCGATCCCAATCTTCTTTGTGCTCTTCCCAGGGGTCGACCCGACGCCCTGGGTCGAAACGCTTGGGCGAACCAAAGGCGTGAGCGTCGAGAACGACAACTTTATCAATATTTCAATGGGCCAAGGCCAGGAGCAGCATGCTGGCGACTGCCTCAAGAAACTCGCAACCAAGGGCGGGTGGATCATCCTCCAAAACGTCCATTTGATGCAGAGCTGGCTGCCGCAGCTCGAACGCCAACTCGAGGAAATCGTCGGCGAAGGCCCGCACGAGATGTTTCGGTGCTTCATTTCAGCCGAACCGCCGCCGATTTTGCTGCCGCTCGAGCTCAACGTGCCCGAATCGCTCATGCAGTCATGTATTAAAGTGGCCAACGAAGCGCCGTCTGACATCCAATCGAACCTTCGGCGGGCGTGGGCGACCTTTGGTGACGACAAGGTGCAAGCCAGCACCAAACCGACGGAATTCAAAGCGTGTCTCTTTTCGCTCTGCTGGTTCCATGCGATCGTACTTGGCCGCCGCCGGTTTGGTCAACAAGGCTGGAGTCGCGCGTATAGCTTCAACACGGGTGACTTGACCATATGCGGCAACGTGCTGCAGAGCTACCTCGACAACAACGAACAAGTACCGTGGGACGACTTGCGCTACATCTTTGGCGAGATCATGTATGGCGGGCACATCACCGATTCGTGGGATCGACGGACCAACAACACGTACCTCACGGTGCTGCTCAACCCAGGCTTGCTCAGTGGCATGGAGCTCGGGCCAGGATTCAAGTCGCCCAACCCCGCCGAGTTTAGCTTCAACGACTACGCGACGTACATTGAAAAGAACATGGTCGCCGAGTCGCCGCCGCTCTTTGGGCTGCACCCGAACGCGGAAATCGGATACCTCACGACCACATGCGAGACGTTGTGCTATGCGATCGTGAGTATCGGCGGCGGCGGCGGCGGTGGCGGCGGCGGTGGCCTCGACAAGACCGCCATGCTCAAAGCGTCGATCGATGATTTTGAAGCGCGGACGCCCGAGTTTTTCATGATGCTGGACCTCCAGGAAATCGCCGCGCCGGGGCTCACGGCCGACCACGGGCCATTCGTCGTCGTTGCGTTGCAGGAATGCGATCGCATGAATGTGTTGCTGGATGAACTTCGCAAGTCACTGGCCGACTTGAAGAAAGGGCTGAACGGCCAACTCAACATGAGTCAAAGCATGGAAGACCTTGCGACCGCGATCGGGCTCAACGAAGTGCCGGGACGGAATCCATTCTCGCAATGCAAGTGGGAAAAGAAAGCATGGCCGTCGAAAAAGTCACTCAGTGGCTGGTTTGTCGACATGATCAAACGCCACGCGCAGCTCCATTTGTGGTCCACGGACTTTGTCACGCCGTTTAGCCTCTGGTTGCCGGGATTGTTCAACCCGACAGCGTACACGACTGCGTGCCTGCAAGTCACGTCACGCCGGAAAATGTAAGTCTCTCTCGTCCTTGTCGTCGTGTCGACAGAAAATGTTGACTTCATCGTTCGTTCGTTCGTAGGATGCCACTCAACAAGATGACAGTCGAAACGCACATGACGACGTTTGCCAGCGCCGACGCTGCCAACTACTACCCCGACGACGGTGTCTTTGTCTACGGTCTCTTTATCGAAGGCGCGCGGTGGTCGACGCTTGATGAAATCAACAACCGGTACAAGGTTGGCACGTCCCCGTCCACGGAATGCGGCGGCGTCATTGTCGATTCGAACCCCAAGGAACTGCTCTGGATGATGCCCGTCGTGTATGTCAAAGCCGTGGAAACCAAACCGCTGTGGGAACCCACATCCGTGGGCTACTTGCGCCACGACCCGCTCGTGTACGAGTGTCCCGTCTACCTCACGCGGTTCCGCGGCCCAACTTATGTGCTACTCGCGACGCTGCCGACCGACTGCGGCCGGGA
>VJMH01000176.1:0-18505 GCA_009835185.1 Aphanomyces stellatus
CAGCCTCCATCGCGAACAAGCGATTGCTATTCGGTACCTCCAGCTCCAGCCAGGTCTCTCTTGCATACCAAAGTCAGTACATGTCGTCGTATCTTGCAACGGTCGTATCGAATTCTGACATGGTTGCACGCCAGCTGCAAAGCCTCGGCGGCGCTGGTGGGATCCCCACGTCGGCCCCGATTGTCGCCTATTTGGACTTGACGGATTCGTCGGCGACGGTTGCAGCCCTCCAACCGACAGCCTGTTCGCCACCTCAACTGGGTGCTGATTTCCTCTATGACATCGCCTACGTCCAACCCTTGCTCCAGTACACCCTCTCTGACGTGGGCGACTGGCTGAATACCACCAACAACTTTATTGTCGTGGATTGTAGCTTTGACGGTCGCACGCTGGGGGACACGACGGCGTTCAAGCTTTACCTGATCGACAAGACGATGACCAACTTGTCCACGTTGATTGTGCAGACCATGAGTGTGAGCCGACCCGACAAGCACCTCCTGACCACGGGTGGCGTCGCTATGATCACTACGACCCCCATGCGTCGTTGGTTGTAGACCTATTTTGTCACCAGCACCGTCCCGGCGACCTATTCTGTCACGATTGGGTTCACCTTTCCCTACGAGTGGGACACATTCCAATTGATTACGCACAAAGATTTGAGTCCCGAAGCCACGTTCAATGGCAAGCTGTCGTTGAGTCCGCAGGCGAACGCTTCAAGGCGAACTTTCTGGCCAATGGGCTCCCCGGGAACTGCGGCATGAACCTGTGGGCATATCGCGAACACTACACTGTCCATTATGCGATCATTCTGATCGAGCTCACGTGGCTCTACTTTGCCATTGCCTGTTAGCCTCGCATTTGTCGGGCTCACGAAAGGGGTGACGTGGGCGTTTGCCCGACGAGCAACGACGTCATCCTGGGTCATACGCCTGCGTTCAATGGGGTCGTCTAAGAGCTTCCAAGTCCAAAATGGACCAAGACCGTGGGCCGTCGCTCAAACATTCAAACGGGGCGACACCGCAACACCCAAGCTTCGTGACGCGCCGACTGTCGACAGGCAAACCCATTGGTCGCGCCGATCCCTCTACGACCGCTTGTCAGAGTTGGATGTGCTAGATAACACCCACATCGAGCGAAGTGTGGGCATTGTCGTGAGTGATGTGACTGGGTTCGTCACGTCGCTGGCGGATTACGCGACCGACCGCAGCGTGTCACTCTCGGGGGTGTGGTTGCTGTGCTTTGTCGTCGTCAACGACCGATTGCTCGTGGCCATCAACGATTTCATCTTTCTCTTCCTCAATGTCGTCCTCCGCCGCCCCATCTTTCGAATCTATGGCTTTTCACTCACAGGCGACGTGGTTGCAAACCACAAGCATCAGATTTGGCCCCACACATGGACCTTGACGAACTCGGCAAAGTGTCGCTCAGGACACTGCGGAGATGATTGTCTCCCTGTCCAAGGCCAGCAAGGATGCGAGTGTTTATCAGCCATACGGCAGCAAGTGGAAGAACACGGTCACGACTAAATAACGACATTTTCGGTTGGCATAACGTCGTTTGGCGAGGCGTAGTTGGCGATTGTCTTGTATACTAACGTGTCACTGCAATTTCTTGAGTGAGACATGGTAGAGCTCATGCCACTCAACATCGTCATACCTGATGTTTGTGGTGGGCTACAGCATCCCCAGTCAGCTAAAATGCGCAGACATGAAAGAGGTGGCGACGCGTGAGCGTGGTAGACGTAGTTGTTGGTGCCCACGAGGAGTCGGTCATGTTGAATGACAAATCCGAGGAGCCATACGCCGGACGATGACGTAAACGCGTGGTTCGAGGCCACGGTGACGTAATCCTTGGGGTGACGAATCCAGCCATGGCGCTGGCGACGACGCCGACATTGCGCTCGATGTGGGTGTTATCCGTGTCGAGGACAATTTGTGGCACAATATGGACCGTTGCGTCCAATGGCGGTGGAGGAGGGGTACGGCTTTAGGGACGTTGCGGCTGATGCTGCGACTTTGGATGGCTGGGAGTAATTTGCATCGTGGACGAGGTATCGAGTGGACACTCGTGACAATGGCCCAATGCAGCACCGTCTCAGGGCGGTAGATGGAGTTGCCGAGTTCAGTTTCGCAACGACGACAACACCGAGCGACGCCGTGATTGTGATTAAGAACTACGTGAATTCATTGACAAGGAGCGCATAGTGGAGACGAATGTCGTCGTGGTAGGCCCAGAAATCCATGCCGCACGGGGACCCAAGAAGAACATTGGCGCCGCGAGAATTTCGTTTGATTCGTGCGAGTACTGCGTCGCGCGACTCATCTGAACATGGACCGTGGAGACCGTGTCGAGAGACGCGTCAAGAACGTACACTTTAAACACGGTGGTGCCGACGGCGCGCCCGTGAAATCTGCAGTTGACGACGACCGTGGCGTTGGTTTGGAACGACGAGGCATGCACCACACCAGGGGCAGTGTGCTGCAAGAGGGGGGTAACGTATGCCGTGTCATTAAGATACTCGGACGGTGTGGAGGGAGGGGTGCAGCCATGCACTTGAAGGTCGAGGCCATCAGGAAGGTGGTCGTTCGTCGAGGTGGATGCGTTGGCTCGGCCTCCAAGTAAACCACGGGGAGCGGACCAACGGAGCTTGTCTCGTCTTGAGCTTTTGGCGTACGACCCTTGGCTGGGACAGGGACGTAGTTGCTTGGATAAAACGCCAGGTCTTCTTCGGCGCTGGTCATAGGATGCTCTTGCTTTGACTCGAGGCGGTGCTTTTGCAGGAGAGCACGGCGAGCGCGGCGGCACAGGCAGCGAGGCGGCGAACTCGCATGATCGCTCGCTCCATCGGCTGAGTGTTGCTTGGACAACAACGTTGACCCAGTGTGTGATAAAAATAGCCCGAACCTCGTTCGGGTGATGGGAAACACATTGATGGCGGGTCCACTGGTGCTCGTGCTTGGCCAGTGACTGTCGAATGTCAGCCAGAAAACATGGCACCCTGGTGTTTCAATTTATGGGAATTTAAATCGTATTTGGATAGCGTGCTTGATGGAGCAGTCCACGAGATTGTAGTTGAAATAACTCAGTCGAGTTGAAGGGTTTAGAGGGCCAAGTTGGTGCGACGATCGAGGCTTCGGGCCTCCACTACATTGGCTCAATGTAAATCGTGGCGTTCTCACGCGGTAAGAGAATCGTTCATTCTCTCATCGCAGTTTCTTGAGTGAGACGTGGCTCAGTTCGAGCACTGAAATATCGTGGGGATAGATCTGCTGCTTGTGGGTCGACACCATGTCCCCTTGTAGCTCAAAGCCATAGATGCGGACGAGGGTGCGCTGGCAGACGATGTTCGCGAGGAGGAAGACGAAGTCGTTGATGCCCACGAGCAGCCGGTCGTGGACGATTACGTATCCAAGGAGCCAGACGCCGGACGGCGACACAAACTCGGGCTGCGTCGTCGTGCGGTGGATCACGTAATCTTTGGTCGCAGCAACAAAGCCAGTCATATGACTCACAATCACGCCGACGCTGCGCTCGACTTGGGTGTTCTCTGTCTCGGCCAACGATAGCGTCTCGTACAAGATGGATCGTCGAGACCAGTGCTTGGACGTCTCTTGGCTTGTAGCAGGGGTCGAGTCACCAGTCGTGGCTCCTTTAATCTTGGTCGAAGTACAAGCCCTAGGGTTAGGGTTCGAGTCCCCAGTCGCGGTTACTTTAATCTTGGTAAAAGTACTAGCTCTAGAGTTAGAGTTCGACGACCAAGGCCAGCTCATCGTGGATGCGATTTCATGTCTCATGGACAAGCACTTGACGGCGATCGTGTACGACAAGCTAAAGCCAACTGCCACCATGAGCCACGTGAGTTCGTTCGCAATTACTGCCAAGTGCACTTGAACCTCTTCGCGGTAGGCCCAGAGGTCCATACCACCATTGCCAGGCAATATGTTGCCAAAGTAATTGTCTTGAATGATTGCATTTGCCCGGTCCACGCACACGCCGTATCGATTGATGATTGTAAACCGATTGTAATAGCAGGCGGCATACACAGCAACGACGATGAAGAGCTCGACGCGGACGTGCACAAGACGCGCGGCACCGTACGTGATGGCCAAACAGATCATGAGCCCGTCGGCACGGGGAATTTCTTCCAAGTCGAGCGTCCCGCCCCAATTCGTGCGGTAGCTCCCTTGGTTCATCGCAAAGGTGTAGGGGTACCACCAGTTGTTGATGAGACAGTCCACGAGGAGAAGGATCGCACGGACGTAAGCACGCTGCTGGATGGAAGGGTAGAGGTCGGGAACCCAGATTTTGTGCTTGGTGTGCCATCGATGCACCATGACGAGAAGTGCCACGACTGTGTTGATGCCAATGTTGAAGCCAATGCCAAGGCCCAAGAAGCAGCGAAACCAACCCCATTGGTCCTTGAACACAAAGACGTCGTAGTATTGAATCGATGTCAGGAACGCAATCGGATCAGGAGGGAGCTGCCAGTAGTAGTAATCAAAATTGCCTTGGATAAACGGTGAGTCTCGAAACGTGCCCGTCGTGCCAGCAAAGGTAAACCGCTCGCCCGTGGACACGACGGTGGCTTGCCATTGCCCCGTCGCAGGAATTAGTTCGTCTAATGTGATCCACTCGAAGTAATGCCAGTCATACGGAAAAGAAAAGCCAACGGACATGACATACGTGGCATCCTGAGCGCTCGTGACTGCCTCCGTCGTCGGATTGACTCGCAGTGCCGCCAATGGCGTTGTGCTTATCATGGCCACGCCACCCGTCTTGAGTAGATGCAACGATGGCCGCGAGATGCTCATGGTCTGCACAAGCAGCGTCGACACGGTTGTCAAGCCCTTGTCGAACAAATAGACTTTGACCACAGTCGTGTCGCCCAGCACGCGCCCGTCAAAGCTGCAGTCGACGATTACGAATACATTTGTTGGGTCTGGCATCCTGGGTGCGGTCGTCGATGCGTTGGCAAGATTTGCAAGTGTGTACTCCAAGAGGAGTTGGATGTACTCCTTGTCGTAGAGGTAATCGGCGGCAAGGACGGGTGGCAGGCATGTGTTGGTCATGACGCCCGACGTGTCCAAGTACGCGACGACGACCGACGGTGGTAGCGTCGTGTGATTGTTGAAGGGTGACGAGAGCGACTCGAACATCGTTTGGGAAGTGTCTGGCGCAGCCTCGATCGCCGATAGAAACGAAGGCATGTTAACACTCTTGTACGCGTTGGTGACTTCGTGGTCCCCAGAGACACCAAAGAGCAGGTGCTTGTTGCCCATGGATGCCAACACTTCGCTGTAGAGGATGGCGAGGGCAGCGACGCACGAACCAACGCGACTGAGGTTCATCCATGCTTTGCGCAGCTGTCGCATGTGCCGTGCCTGGCACACGGTCCACATGGCCACTCAAAGTCCACTGGCCTTTCCAAAAGGACGGGGGGATAAAAATAGGCTCGTGGTCAGCCAATGAATACACACATGATACGTTGGTGCTGGGTGCAATTGCCTTCGTCTTTGGCCGTGCGAGACAAAAGCACACGTATTGCAAGTAATAGATTGGATTGTCCGTTACCATCGTGAAGGATGTTTCTTTTGTTGGCTTTGAAAACGCAAGAATTGTTTTTGCAGTGGACCTTTTTCGATCCAATCGTCGTCGAAAGACGTGTTGAGAAGCAATTTTTCCTCGTGTCGAGACATCGTATCAAGGTGACAACTTGGTCAAGTCAAAGCCATAGCAATTTATTGGGGTTGATTGTGCAGAGTCGTGTGTGTGTCGATGAGGGCAGTCAAAACACGAGAGTCTCTTCAGCGTGGACCCACCGCCGTTGGATGCAGTCGAGAAAAGACCCAAGTCCATCGATTTTGTATTTTATACGACAATGTTATTGTGACGACAACAAAAGTGAGTTCCTTGACCTGGTGAGGCCATTTCACTTTCCAGTTTCGCAGTTTCTGCGGTGTTGATCGGATTTGAGAGCTGCATCGTCGCTCTGATAGTGATGATCGAACACGGACTTGTTTCACATGGCCTCGATGAACCCATCGATAGGGTTGGAGTCAAACCCCGCAAGTGGTTTTGGTGTTGGTTTGTACTTTCGAGTACACGATATTTCCGACGACTGGTTCGACAATTGAAATATACATGTATCTGCTAGAGCTTTGACCATGCGGTTTGCTGTCGTCAGGTTCATTCGAAATCTATATTTTCGTAGACTGATGATCATTGTGCTGGGGTAGTTGAGTGAACGCATCATCCTTCTTGATGAGGAGTACCGATGGCGCGTTATCGCGCTTGACCGCGTCCAAGCCCAAAATGTATATCTACGTTGAAGTTGACTTGAATTCAATCGTTGCATTCGAGAGCTGTTCGTCGTCCCATACAAAACCTGGGTTTTCCCTTGGGTGTAGCTGCTGCTGGGCTGAGTTGCATTTGGTGCCGCGACGTTTTGAAGTATTTACCGATTGCGTCAGATCAGTGGGGCAATTTTCGCCTTCTCGCTTCGACACACTCTTGCCATCGTCGAGAGAAGAAAGCCGTAGATTTTAAAGAAAGGTTGTTGGAAGAAAACATTCGCAAAGCGAAAGATTAAATCGCTGATGTGCACGAGGAAGCGATTGTCAAGAATGACAAAGCCCAAGAGCCAATGACCGGCCCGGGAAACGCAGTTGTCATGGGTGTAGGCTTACACTGCTCTCAACGCTGGCATTGCCGGAAGTAATGGGCCATGCCGCAATGGTATGGACGATAGTACCCATCGATTCGTACAAGTGAGATTGCTGCGACCAATGATTCGATCCGGACTTGGAATTGCGTCGAACGAAAATGGGTACGACGGACGACGAGAGGGTGCTGACAACGGAAATATAAATACAATACGCTGGGAGTTTGTCTAAAGTCGCAACCGAGTCCTGAAACATTGTTGAGCGTTAGTGACGACAAGCCTGACAGTCTCCAATGCCAGAGGGAGCTAAGGGTAGAGGTAGGCACTGTCAAAGAGGTAGTCGGTTGTCGACGCCTCTTGAGCACAGGATGTCGGGACGAGCACAAGCTTGTGAGTCGTGGCGTAGACGTCGACATACACGATTTGGGTATGGGATCCTGGGAATGTACTCGTATCCCAAGGCGACGGGCTGGCGATTAATGTCGAGACGAGCCGGAGGACAAGCGCACTATTGTAGACATTGCTACGTTGTGGGGCGTCGGTCGTGCCAGCGAGCATCTGCCTGGTGGCCGAAGAGGCCGTGATCTCGAGAACATAAAGAGTGGCCACACATGCTGCCACGCGGCGCCACGTTTGAGCGTGCCAGACGCGGCGCCACCATGGTGGGGGGGGCATTGCGCGCGTCACGTTGACTGAAGAGCTGGCGGGTGTGTGTTAGTCTATGTGGCGTACGCAGTGACAAACGCGTGCTTGATTGGCTTGTGCCGAGAGTTGTTTTCTCGTTTTATTCCATGACGCGATTGCGTTCTCCCAGCCCTGTCCCGATTCTATCGTTCGCATGAGTTTCAAGGTTGGATTCATCCTATGTTCGTGTCGTCACTGTTATCGTCACCGCCGCCATGGAAAAGGACATTGTGTGGTGTGCTGATTTCCTTTTCATGAATGATGACTGGTGTCTGCCGCCAAGTGTACTGTTTGATTGGTCCACACGATTGCAGGCGTTACACTTTCACCCAATCAAAAGCCCAGAAAATATTATTGGCCTTTCCACAGTTCACCCCACGTGTTGCACTTTCACTCGACGTGTTGCTTTTTACTGGCCATAGGCTGCGATTGCGCGTTGAAGCCGGGCGTGGGCGTCGCGGAGGCGCGCTTCGTCGCGCGACGTAAGGACCAAGAGGTCCGACGCTTCGTCCTTCTCAAACCCGATGGCGCGGAGGAACGCAATGCCGCCGAGGAGAGCGCCGACGCGCTTCTTGAACGCGGCGTTGGCCGTGTTGATCTTGCCGTACTTGTCCAGTTCGTCGGGCTTTTCGAGGACGTTCGTGACGTAGACCAAGAGGGTCTTGAGTGCCGTCAAGCCATCGTTGCCCACACGGTATTGCATGAGTTTGTCGATGCTCGCCTTCATTTGTTCGTCGGGTGTGCCAGTGGCAGAGGACGGGCGGCGCGGAGCCGCGGCGGCAGGTTTGGCGGGGCTGGGCGCGGCCACGGCCGTGTCCAAGTTGACGCGCTCAGAGCCTTCTAGCGACGTGGCCTTGTACAAGGTGCCTAAGCCAGCCCATGTCAGAAAAAAATGTTGCTGGCAACACATTGTTGCTGGTAACGCAGAAACGCACCGTTGTGGGCACGGCGCTCGGCCTTGTCCATTTCAATCTGCTTGAGCAATCGCTCGCGCTCCTTCTTGGCCTCGAGTTTTTCGCGCTTTTGCTTCTCGCGCAACAAGCGCGTTTGGATCGCGTCGTACTCTTCGCGGGCCGACGCCATGTCCTTGCCCATGTTGCGGCGGGCAATTTCCTTGGCGATCTCGTCCTTCTTGGATTGTTCGGTCCGCGCGGCCTTTTTCTCTTCGATGCGGCGCTTGAGTTCGGCCACCTTGGCTTCCTTTTCTTCCGTCGTCAACACTTTTTTGTGTTTCTACATGCCGAGCATGAGATAATCCTGACAAATCCAGTGATCGCACCGCCATGTCGATGAATTGGATGGGCGCATCAATGTCGGCGTCTTCTTGGTGCTCTTCGATCCACGCAATCGCTCCATCCAACGACGCGTCGTTCGTCGCGAGGAGGGACTTGCGTGCACGGATCTCGGGGAAACCCATCTCGATCAACTACGAACCCATGAGCATCAGAGAGGAACAAGGGAAGGCATGGTTATCATCTACCTGCTCGAGAAGTTGCTCGTTCACGGGGGGGAGCTCCATTTGTGGCGCGGCCGACGTCGCTTCGTCCGTTTGCGCGTCAGTGAGTTCCTGTTGGGACATGGCCAAGGCCTTGGCCAAGTCTGCATCTTCCTTTTCGTCTTCTTCGGTCGTCAAGGGCGCGGGCGGGGCGGCACCCACCGCAGGCGCGGGGGCGGCAATGGGGGCAGCCCCTTGGTTGAACTTGCGCAATCGAGCTTCGCGCGGATCTTCCCACGACGCTCCTGCCCACCATGTCAGAGCGAAACGAGGAGAAATAACTACCAGCACTGCCGAGGGCAACCCCTTCCGACGCAAATGGGTTGTGTCCCGCCGAGGCTCGCCACGTGTCGATCTTTGACTTGAGCGTGTTGACGTCGGCGCCGACGAGCTCGTCGACCTTTTGGGAGTTGATGTAGAGGTGGAAGGTGGGGAACCCGCGGATCCCGATCGAGTGGATCACATCTTCGTTGCTTGCTTCGTTCACTTCGAGGAAGAGCACATCATGGTATTCGTTCGCCCATTGATGGAAGGTCGGCTTGATAAATTGACACGGCCCACACCTGAACGAACGCATCGGCTTCGACACATCATGTACTTGACCTACCATGTCGCCGTAAAGTCCACCACGACGAGCTTCCCGCCTGCCCCGCGGAGCTTGGCGTCAAAGTCACTCTTGCCATGCACTTCAACCACGCCCATCTTGTTGATTCCGTGTCGATCTGCGGACACCGACGCGCAGAATTCTCCCGAAAGTCCTCTTAAATGCGATTTCTTAAGTACTTGCCCATCCGGATAATGAGTTATGATTTATCCGTGTTTGGAGTGCGAGTGATCTGATTCGTCACAGAAATCGATGACCTTTGATCTGGGCAGGTCTCGCTGGCGCGTGCTTGATGGCACCGGCGCGGAGGAGACAGAGGAGAGACTTGAAAATGCATGGAGAGATAGGTCTATTCTCCTCACGGTGAATTTTGATACTGAAACGAAGAGAACATTGTCCGCGACAGGCACACTCCAGGTGTCATTTTAAAATGTATTTGAAACCGCCTGCTTGTGGGAATAAAGCATATTTAAAATGCATTTCAAATACAAATCTCCTTTGCTCAGATCGTGTATGTTTTCCACGATTACCGTTTCGGTTTAATCAGATGTTGTTTTGAATGGGTCCGACAACGTTTTAGTCAACCTGGGGTGATTGCTACAGGTCGACTTGACAGTATGTTGGATAAAACGCTTTGGTGGAGAATAAAACGTGCAGAGTCGGCCTGCACAGGCGGCGCAGGGAATAATATTCACTACAAAATTCAAGATGAAAAAATTGGCTTGTGTCAGGAATCGCGAGACAGAACGTGTGACACCCTTCGCATGAACGCCTTGCCTTCCCGACACCAATCTCCATTTCCGAGCGTGAACAGCAGTTGATCCATAGGAAGATGGGCTGCGCGAGCTCGACAGAAGCGGCGCATGCACCGCAATACAGGCCAACAACGCCGCGACGGCCAACGACCCCGCATTACAACCCGCATGCGATCTACTCGCCGCCGCGCGGGTTGAACCAAGGGTACGCCGTGGCGCCGCCGACGCGACAAAAGGAGTCGTCGGTGTATGCGTTTGCACCTCAGTCCCTCGGGATGAGCCATGACGACAGCAACGTCGACTGGTCCCAATACCGCGCGTTGGAACCATACAAGGGAACGTACTGGGTCGATCACGACGACCTCACCGTCATCCGCCCGATTCCGTGCAACTACATGAAGACGCAGATGGGCAACCTTCATGGCCAGCCCGTGCTCATCAAATCGCTGGACTTGTCCAAATCGACCGACGAGATCGCGAAATCGCGCAAGCTGCTTGTCTCGGAGATCACGTCCATGGTGCGCATAGACCACCCCAACATTGTCAAATTTGTCGGGTTCAACCTCTCGCCCGACCGCGGCCTCGTTTGCATTTCTGAGTACCTCGACAACAAGACCCTCCGCGTCCTCCTTGACACGCCGAAACTCGCAGCCCAGCTCACATGGGCCGCCGAGAAGATTCGATATGCGATCGACATTTGCGCGGCCTTGGCCTACATGCACAACCTCAAACCGACACTCATCCACCGCAACGTCAAGGCGTCCAAGGTCCTCCTCACAGACGGCCGCGGCCATGCCAAGCTCAGCGGCTTTGGCGTGTCCCGCATCCGGACGTTCGAAGACGAAATGACCGGCAAGATCGGCGACATCGAATGGAGCGCACCCGAACTCTTGATTGACGGCGAAGACTACACGGAAAAGGTCGACGTGTACTCGTTTGGCGTGCTCCTCACCGAGCTCGACACGTGCGCGATGCCGTTTGCCGACGAGAAGGCTCACATGCTCGGCACGGACTTTACGAACCGCATCGCCACGGGTGCCTTGCGACCCAAGCTCTCGTCGACATGTCCACCCGTGATCGCGCGGGTCGTGCGCTCGTGCCTCCAACAAGATCCGCTCCTGCGTCCGTCGAGCGACAAGGTGATGGAGATGCTCAAGCAGGCCAAAAGTCAACTCAACACATCTGCTGTGCCGTACTAACCACTATTATGTAAACTTCGTGTCATTTCACCCATTCGCTTCCCGGTCGGTGACTGCTCTCGACGGCACGACCAGTCGGCGATTCCAAGGTGGCGCAATATTTGGAGCGCGCGGAACGTGTTGACTTCTTCTGCCAAATTTTCATTGGCTAAAAAGAATATCTATATCTTGTTTGATTGGATGGATGGATGCATTTAGTTCCTTGGGGCCAATCAAATCGATTACGAGGCAACAAGCCGTTCGAAACTTGACTTCGACAACATTTGCACCGTTACATATGGAGCCAGTGCGGATGTAGAAAAGGGATTTATATTGACAAGCATTGAGTGACTATTTCGCTCATATTCTAGACAATGTTTCGATGGAGCGAAGCATGCGGACACAGATAGCACTCAAGCGAGTGACGTATCCCTCCCATAAATTTTGCTCTTGTCAGTTTTCTTGAATCCATCGCAAATGGTGGCGTGCCTTGGAAGCGACTCCCATCTATCCGCGAGATGCGACAGTTGACATAATTTTCCGAATTCTAGTATAATTTGAACGAGCTATTTTGTAAAATACGAAACATGGGGGTGTGCGTTGTTGTTTGGTCTTTTTTAGCCAATCAAAGAGCCGTTCCCTTATAATCATCATTTCATTGGCTATACGAATACATTATAGCCAATCATTACGTACGTGTCGTAAGAACGTCAACTGTCCTGAGGGCACTCACACTTGGGTTGTGGGACGGCTCTTCCATTATTCCAATTCCCCCTCGCCGAGAATTACCTGATCGTCATGGGGTGCTCCGACTCGAAGGAAGTTCTTCCGCCTACCGCCGTCGCGCGCCAGCCGAGCGCCCGCCCGGGCGGTGACACTGTCCACCATCCCAACACGGTCGGTCAAAGCTTCCGCCAACCGTTGAACCCGTACGCCAAGGCCGCGAGCGTCCAGAACCTCGGCATCACGTCCAGTGAGATCGACTGGTCGCAGTACTCGGAACTCGAACCGTTCAAGGCCAAGTACTGGATCGACATTGAAGATCTCACGATCGTCCGTCCGCTCAAATCAAGCTACATGAAGACCGAGATGGGCAACTTGCACGGCGAGTCGGTCTTGCTCAAGTCGGTCGACACGACCGCGTCGTTTGACGAGATGGCCAAGTCCCGCAAGGCGCTCGTGTCGGAAATCACGTCCATGGCGCGCATCGACCACCCCAACATCGTCGGCTTCAAGGGCTTTTCGATCTCGCCCGAGAAGGGTCTCGTCTGCATCTCCGAGTACATGGACAGCAAGACGCTCCGCGTGCTCTTGGACAACAAGAAGCAGTTTGACAAGCTCACGTGGGCAAACGAAAAAATCAACTACGCGATTGACATTGGCTCGGCCTTAGCCTACATGCACAGCCTCAAGCCGACGCTCATCCACCGTAGCGTCAAGGCGTCCAAGGTCCTCCTCAACAAGTCGCGCAACCAAGCCAAGCTCAGCGGGTTTGGCGCGTCCCGCGACCGCTCGTTCGAGCAGGAAATGACCAACAAGATCGGGGAAATCGAATGGAGTGCCCCCGAGTTGATCATGGAAGACGAAGACTACACGGAAAAGGTCGACGTGTACTCGTTTGGCGTCCTTTTGACCGAGCTGGACACGGGCAACGCGCCGTTTGCCGACGTCAAGGATACGATGCCGTCGGCCGCCTTCACCAACAAGTTGGTCTCGGGTGCGCTGCGTCCCCAACTCAGCCCCGACTGCCCAGAAATCATTGCCAAGATCGTCAAGGCGTGCTTGCAACAAGACCCGCACATTCGCCCGACGATTGAAAAGGTGTTGGAAATGCTCAAGGCCGCCAAGGCTCAGCTTGCCCAATAGAGAGCTTGTCACCATCACTTTTTTCATATACGCGTATTATGTTGCTCGTGCGTTGTGGGTTGCGTCTGGGGTGACACAAACGATCGATTGAGTCCAAGGACACAATAACCGCACACAAGTGTCGGCAGGATTGGCGGCGATCAACATGATTGGCGTCGAGGCATGCAGGGGTGCGCCTTGGAATACAAACAAGATACCCGTCGGATCTGCGATGGTGGATGGATGCGATCGCCCCTCACGTTTTTCCATATTCAAGTGTCGGCAAATCAAGTCATCGAATTCGACGAGCAAATGCTGCATCGGGGTTGTTGACACAGCGTCAAATGCAAAGTGGGGCGTCCGACGTCCTCAAATTTGTATCACTTGACAACCAAATGTGACATCGAAGGATAAACATTGCCAAACCAAGGAGGACCTTGGTCATTGATCCCGTCCGTGTGCCAAAAACTGCATCGCGTCGTATTCCCTCTTGAGTCTGCCTTGTGTTGAGTTGTAGATGGCATGAAAGGCACTTGCCAGTGTCGTTGCGCGATACCAGACACAACCTCTTAAGAGAGATCGACGACAGCCCCTGTGTGTCTGGCATCAATTTTCGTCGAGGGTCGCCTTCGCCAAACGACTCCCCAATACTCCGGAGTAGACTACAGAGTCAGGCTCATCTGTTCAGGAGAGGGGTCATAAGCCACCCTTCCCAGCGTCTTCCGTCGTGTGGTTTCGTCACATCATTAGCCGTTCCTGCAATGAGTCGTTGGGGGGCGTTGTTCGTTTGTCGGTTGCCAGCATCCTCGGAGACAAATCAGCGTCCACATTTTCGAGTCCTAGTGGTCGTTGCGACGCGTGGGCGAATTTATTCCAAAGTACTTGCTCAATTTGAGTTTCAAATCCAGAGTTTCTTAGTTTGCCGATACTTATGTGCATGCCTCTGACATTTGTTGCGCATACGTGTCGTTGGTCGCGAGAGAGTGGGACGAGAAAATGTCAGAGGCAGCAGCGGAACGGCTGGCATCGTCTCCTGCCCCCTGCAAATGCCCACCGCCGGAGGGCAAATGAAAGATGGACGGACTCGATTGATGTCTTGCCAAGCCGCGAATATGTATCCTCTCACGGACGATAGTTACTGGCCTGGTTGTCCTCAGGATAGCTCAAAGAGATAATATTGGGATGTCCAACTGGAGCACTAGAATCTAATCGCGCCCTTCGACCATGTGTACTTGTAGACGGAGTGGGATGTATGTGCTACAAAAGCAATAAACATGACAATTGCATCTTGAAGAGGTCGTAGCTCGCCCAGAAATCCGTCGTGATCGTTTCCCATGTCTGTACATGGGGACCGGCGGTGGTAAATCTTATAGAGCAACGGCTGGTGGTACAAGGGCATGGTTGTCAATCCTCGGAGATTGGGGGGTTGAGGCGGTCACTTTGCAAGCTCAGTGACGCGTGGACGCGTGGTCTTATATCAACCGCCTGTCTGGTATCACAACAGAGTTTTGAAGAGTCAGCACTGTGACGCCGTCGAGTAATGTCGTGCGCATGCCTTACAGCCACATACTACACAGGTCTGAGATCTCGGTTGATGGACACACACAATTTGATATGCACTGAATGAGAGACTGAATGCCCAACGAGTCGGTCAACAAGAGACATGGACCAAGAGGCGAGCGGTGCGATCAGCTCTTTGACTAGCACCTCGTCCCACGCAGGAGACCGAACTTGGTGAGAATGGCCCAAAGCTGAGCAACAAGCTTCAGAAGACGAGAAGACCCGCGATGCCAGCGGTGAAATTGGAGCCACAACTCATGTGTTGCACGTGTCGATCTGGGCGTACTCTGGAGGAAGGTATTGAATGAGCCAGCCCCTTGTTTCCAAACAGAGGTAGGCAACCCTAAACACATTGAGTACATTGAGTACTTTTTGCCGCCCCAGTCAAGTGAAGGCCAAACGTTAAACGGGCGACCGAAAGCGCTCTTACAAATGTATACAAGTATATGCGTGGTTTTCTATTCGGCTAGGCTGACGAGTAGGCTGACGCGGTGACTGGTCTTAGTGTCGACTACTTGACAGCCTCCCCTTAAGAACACACTGGCAAAGAGTATCGTGGCCTTCACCGATCATACTACGCTAGTAATTGTAGACCGTCCCAAATACGACGGGTCGCAACATCAGACGCAACATTTTAACCACCCTCGAGTCCGTATGCCACCAAACAAGACCCACTACTCCCATGACATTGCCTGTCCTTAGCAAGGGCGGTTGATGTCAACGCACATCATTTTCCAATATTCACTGAGACCCCGTCGCAGTATCATGTCGGTAGGACCTCTTCCCTCTTCTTGCATCTCACATTGGCGTCTCCAGTGGGCTCCATGGTTATTCTCCATCCGAGGTGTCAAGCCTGACTTGGTGTACAAGGACACAGCCACAAACAAAGCCATCCTCGATCACTGCCCCATCTTGCGTACGACATATTTCCTCATACATGGCCTCATTCGTGCGGTAGGCCAAGAGTTGACGCCGCCGTGGTTTCTCTTCAACGGCCACCTCCAAAGCGCAGCGTCCGTGCGGCCCCATCTAAATGCTAAAGTCGATTACGACCGCGAAATCGTCGGTCTCTCCGATGGCGGCATCGTCTCGTTGGACTGGGTGGTTCACCCCACCAACACCTATGCACCGAATCATCCGACTATTGTACGACCAATCTCTTGCCTTTCATCGCTCACGTTGTGCCTTACCCTAGCTCGTGCATGGAGGCTCGGGTGGCAGTAGTCGCGACGTAAGACTATCACTCCCCTACCCCTTTGTCTCACGCCTTGTGTTTGTAGCCATACATTCAACTCACCGTGAAAGCGCTGGCCGCGCAAGGTTGGCGCGTTGTTGTGATGAACATGCGTGGCTGTGGCAACACCCCCATCCTCACAGCTCGGGTAACTACTTGTCACAACGTCGTGTTTTGTCATTCCTCTCACCGACTTTCAGTGTCCCAATGGCAACTACACACAAGACATTCGCGACATCGTGGTCCATCTCCGCACCACAGTCGTGCAATCCGGTCCGCTGATTGCCTTGGGCTATTGCGCCGGCGCAAATCTGTTTGTCAAGTTTGCTGGCGAAGAAGGCGAGGCGTGTCAACTCACAGCAATGGTCTCCATCAGCAACTTTTACGACATGCAAGCAGTCGTCGAGTCACTCAACGCAACTTACTACAACCGATACGTGTACAACACTGCCGTCGCGAGTGCGATCAAGCGGCAATTCTTCAAAAACGTACGTCTAATTTGGCATCCCACCGAATGACAAAACACGCAGCGGGCCAACCTCGATCCGTTCCAAAACCTGCCGCAATACGACCTCGAAAGACTCGAAAACGCCGCGACGCTGCAAGACTTGGACGAAATCATGTCGCGTCGCAATGACGGCTACGACTCGCTGGACGAGTTCTACCGCGATGCGTCGTGTGTTCGATGTACGCGCGTCTTTTGTCCATTCGAGGCCAGGCTCTCATCGTTGGTGACTGTAGATATGGAGGCCGTGCGCATTCCTCTCTTGTGTATCTCGGCACTCAACGATCCATTTGTGACCCCCGAGATGATTCCTGACCACATGAGCATCGCCAACGACCGCATCATGTTTGCCAAGACAGCGTCCGGGGGTCACCTTGGCTTTTTCCACGGCGATGGCACAGACATGTGGACGTCGGATGTCATCCATCAGTATTGTGCGGCGGTGCTGGATGTGACCAAAGTGCTGAAAGAACCAGCGTCGGACGCGATGACGATGGCTGCGTCGGCTGCGTAGAAAGTTGTATTTGTTGATCTGTCTTGCGTTGCATTCAATATACAATTGTCGTTGTTGTCAACTCGTAACTAGCACAAGAATTTGCCGCTTCGGCCTGACCAAGGATACACTGGAGGTGTTAATCTGCGTGTCTGTGAGAATGTTGAACGACATCCACCCCAGGGGTGGATCAATCAGGGCTCACTCTTTAAAGTGTAAGCCCTGTTGCATGTCTTGGTTAACAAACCCACAGGATTTCTTGTGGACAATCCACAGCCATGTGAGCTCACCAGGGGGCGCCGCTTCGATGGAACCAACGACGCAACTGCCGATTGAAATACCTCGTGGCCCGCTCATTTGGTTCAGTGTGCATACCAGTGGTTCATGCTCCGTGTCTGGCACTTCCAAAAGCTTGGTCGCGTGTGCTGCCGCACTCTCCACCATCAAAGCGAAGTCGATCGCTCTTTCTCCATCAAGTGACACGATGTTCATGGCGTGCGTGCCTGGCCTTTGCCTCTACATATTCGAATCCAAGTGACTCTTCCAAGCCGACTTTCGATGGCACTGTCCCCCACGACCATAAAACCCACCACACCAAAGTCAAATGTCTCGTGGCTTGTCGTCGCTGGCTCCATGCTCTACACACTTTGGCCCATCAACATAGATCTTCCAGCTCTTAATGTTTTGGTTCAAGCCGTCCCATCGAATGTCCCTTCAAACTTGTCCATCTTGACGCAATACCAAACGTACCGCTGAACCCAAGAATCGTCCTTGTTTGACCGGACGCGGTACGTATAAAGTGTACGAGACAGCGTTGGCCATGGTTGCGAAGGCTTCATACTGCGTCATCTCGAGGTTGGGTCTCTGGCTCCTAGACTACTACGTAGTACTCGTAGACGACTATAGCTTTCTCCTCACGAATGCCCTCATGGAGTCGTCCATCTCTACTGGCAACGGTGTGTGATGACTTAAAAATCGCCTCTGCAAAGGAACGCAGATTCGACACCACAATCCAAGGTCTGTGTGGGATGTGTCCCTGCGATCCCCGCGTGGATTCTTGCAGAGGCCTGACACACCACAGCTTGTGATTATTGCACGACCAAAGATGGTCATCGTATGACTATTTCGGGTTGTTGTGTCATCAAGGCTCAATTTCGTGCGCTGCCACACGAACACCAATCACAGACCAGACTTTCGATGACGTCACTTGCGCACCAATCAAAATGGTTCGTTTTTCACTTTGTCCTTGAAGTTCGATGTTTGAAGAATGGCCCAATCAACTTTGAAATCTCAACGCTGCGATCTTTGCTTCGTTCGGATTGGACGGTGCGTCAAGCAACCACCAATCCCGCGACAGAAAACACAAGTCAGCTCACCAACGGCCCCACGCTCTTCATTTTCAAATTTCGACTGCCACCACGATGCCATCCTTTCGCGTCTTCGTCACGGGGGCCACGGGCTTTGTCGGGTCTGTCGTTGTCCAAGAACTCA
>VJMH01000177.1:0-22512 GCA_009835185.1 Aphanomyces stellatus
TGCTCGAGGTGTTGACGTCATCTGTAGACGGGCCTCGCATGCAACGTCGTGGCCGTCTTGGCTCTGGCCGAGAACGCCATTGGGTCCAAGGCCGCCAAGCCCCACACGATCGTAAAATCGCTCAAGGTTTGACTGATTGCGTCATCATCTCGTGAGCGAATCATTGTTGACGTCATCGTTGACGTAGGGCTTGACGGTCGAAGTCAACAACACGGACGCAGAAGGCCGTCTTGTGCTCGGGGATGCACTGTCGTATGTCCAACAGCAGTACAAGCCCCACACAGTCATCGATGTGGCGACACTGACGGGCGCATGCATTGGTACGTGGTTTCTCCATGAAGAGGACCAAGATGGACGCGTCATGCGTAGTCGCGTTGGGCGAATACTGCGCGGGGGTCTTTAGCAATTCCGACGACTTGGCTCATGCGTTGGTGGTATGGTCTCTCGTAATCTGTCTATCGTCGGATTGTAATATGAGTCTCGAGTAGACCTCGGGCCACGCGACCCACGAACGCTGCTGGCGACTGCCCATCTTGCCTGAACACACGGCCGAACTCAAGGGCAGTCAGTCGGATTCACGCAGCATGGGCAAGGTTAACATCATCCATTTTGCATGTGGCATGTGGATTTGACGTGGACGATAGGATCGATATGGCGGCGCCATCACGGCCGCGGCCTTCCTCCAGCAATTTGTCGAAAAGGATGTCAAGTGGGCACATGTTGACATTGCAGGTAGACAATCCTCATGCGACTGAGCATGGCAAGTTGACATGATGTACTCCATGTAGGTCCATCCAACTACTCGGCCGCGCGGTCGTACATGCCCAAAGGCGCGACGGGCTTTGGTGTCCAAGTGCTTTTTGACTTTTTGAAGCGCCAATCACCCAAGTAGAACAAGAGAGAATGGTTGATCACGGCAATGCATCCATGTGAAACTCTGATGAAGAGATTTCTTCTTATGGCTCAACACCACTGATTGACACGACCTGCTTCGACCGATACTGGTATAGTCAACTAAATAGTCAACTATTTTTCTGCTTGCAGCACACCGTTCGGTTTCGACCTCATGGCTCCATTCAATTATTGTGGCTAGAAGGTTGGTAGTGCACAGTACCATCCAGCGCACTTAAGACATTGAAAAAGTTACAATTGGGGGTTGGTTTACTCTAGCCACTATAGAAACATCGACGCCGCTTCGTACAGCACACCGTAATCTTCTTCGCCCTGCCGACGGGGTGGCGGATTCGTCTGGTGATGCGAATGTGCGTGCGGCTGTTGCTGTTGGTGCTGCTGCGGCTGGCTGTTGTAGTCGTGGTAGTTGTGTTGTGGTGGCAGCGGTTGTTGCGCTGGGCGATGCTGCTGGTGATGCTGATGGTGATGATACGTTGGCGGCATGTGGTCGGTGGACGCCTGTTGATGGTGTTGCCGCGGCGGCGGGGACGACTCGTGCTGGGGGATGTGGTGGGGCGTCTGCTGGGTGTGGTGGTGGTTTTGGAATGTGTGCTGCTGCTGCGGCGGCGACTGGTAGTGTGCGTGACTGTGACGCTGCGTCGTCGCAGGCTGTTGTTGTGAATGCACGTGGTGATTGTGCTGGTGATACGTATGTGAGGAGGCCGAGATGCTCGACGTCGACTCTTTTCGATTCGACGAGTACGCGTTCATCGACGGAAGGGGGGAGTAGCCATCGTAGGCCGGCGGGGGCGAGACAGGCGGCAACGGCGGCGGCATCGATTTGGCTGATGCCATCGACATTTGTTGCGTCTTGACGGTATGCTGTTGTGGGAGCGGGTAGGTATAGCTCGGCGTCGGGAAGCGGAGGCTTTCGGGCGTGTCCGGGGCCGTGATGTATTGGTGCATCGTGTGCGAGTGCATGCTAGATGACGGCGCTTCGATTCGGAGGGGTGCAGCATGCGACGACGACGTCGGCTGGTCTTCAATCGCGGCGGCGGATGCGTCATCTTCCGGGTCCATCAGACACATGAGTGTGTCAAGGTCTTGCGAGTTGAGATGGAGCATGGGGTCGAGGGAGAAGGGCGGTTCATCGGCCTTGGGTGCGGCGTCGTTTTCGAGAAACTTGTCGACCGAGTCTTGTTCGTCGGCCGACGCATGGGTCGCGTCGTCGTCGTGGCCATAGTGCCGCGTGATTTTGCAGAGGAGGTCTTTTCGGTTCTGTCGAAAGTACGGGTGGGTAAACGTGTACATGTGGGAACGAAACTTGGTGTTCTTCTTGAATCCAAAGTAGTTGAGCTGCCGCTGGAAGCTCGTGAACTTGCTGTGCTTGAAGTACTTGGGCAAGATCACGTTCTCGAGCGTGTGGCGATCGAGGACCTGGACAGACGACCCATCGAGGGTCCATGAGATGATCTGCGTGTCTTCTGTCTCCAGCATCTCGAAGAGAGACCGGAGGAACTTGGGAACGCCGACGTCCCGCTTCTTAGTCCGCGGCGCCGCGGCCGTGCCTGGGCTTATCATGTTGCGGGCGCAAAATCTATACTGAGCGCGCTGGCTCCCTGCTTCTCCAGCCCTTTTTATCCGGATGGGGGGGCCTGGGGGGGACGCCACTCGACGTGACATACAAACATCCAGTGTAAGTATGTCTTCCGTCCCACTCGCCCCGCCCGACGTGGGACCCTTGCTTCTGATTGGCTTTAAATCACCCCAGAAACGTTGGGCGTAGCCAGCCCAAAAGCCCAACGGACTCCGTCTGGGGGCCAAGGATCACACCCGATGGCACATCACACCATGCCGCCGCCTTCTCCCGCCGCCGCCGCCGCCGCATGCTAGCAGGCGACAAGAAACACAAGGCCACATATGCGTTTGATCGTTCCATCGTTCCCAGAAGAATCAGTACGTCAAGAGACCAAGGCGTCAGAGACGGCCGGATGGAGAGTGGAGTGTGTTAGCTACTCGAATGTTGTCAAGCTGGTCGCACATGCTGGTTGGCGCGTTGGACCATCCCAAAAGTGCATGGAGGGGTCTCTAGACGTGTAAAAACAACGGGCGACTTGCAGTCGACTCTTGAGCCGTGATCTGTCGCAGGGCCTGCCCTCCGCCGCAATCCAATCGGATTGTCAGCCCCAGCCAGGTGGCACTCGTACCGCAGCAAACGTCGCAGCCTGCGATGCTTGAAGCCACAGGCTCACAATCCCTTACAAATCGACCATGTCCACGCATCCCTTTTGGGACGACATACAAATGCAACGTCAAACGAACAAGGTGGACTCGGCCCTGTGTGACACATGGCCTCACTTTCTTGAACGACGTAACATGCCAAGCAATTGGGTTGCCTTCTTTCGCGGCACGCGCGGCTGGCTTGCGTCCATGGACATGTTGGAGCAGCTCCACGACACCGTGGCCGCCGCTGCCAGCATGGACGTCGAGGGCGTCAACCATGGCATTGAAGGATGACGAGCGGTGCGATGCCACCATGGCAACGCCAAATTTCGGCCGATGCTTTGGCGTCTTGGATATCAGATTGATCTTAGCCAGTGAACCATGTGCGACACATCCCCCTCGGTAACATCAGGGCTGACATAACGGGCAACTCTTTATAGTAAATTCAAGTCAAGTTTACCCACCGAGACTCTTCAAATGGGTGACACGACGAGAAGAACCTGAGACAGTGAGTAAAAATAGAGTTCTTTTATATGGAAATACGACCATGATATGATGCATGCCGTCGCCGTTTTCAAAATGTCAGACGCGCAAGCTGGGCGGAGACGTGAACAAATGCATGATGCACGCAAACAATTTAAACGCGCTTAAGGATAACATTTCATTGGTAGAAATGGACGCGATTTCATCCAATCAAACGGAGGAATCGTTGTTCAAGCCGGAAAGCCAACAAACAATGCCCAATCCATCGCCTCAGGTCGGTCTCTCAAGCGACCTCCATGTTCGAGTTTTACATTGCACGAATGGAGTATTTTAGCCAATGACCGAGCGAGGCGTGGCACCAGCATTCAAATCTTCGTGTGCCAAAGGAGAATGCCGTTGCTTTGGCATTACCAACTTGAACTGACGTTCACGACGGGCGATTTCCAGCAAACCTGCTGACCACGCGAGCGAACGGTGGGCTCAATCCCACATGAGAGACAATGTTGTCGCATCATTTGATGACGAGGACAAGCGAGCCTTGGGGTTTCCTCAGTCCACAGCGTTTGCTACTCAATGGTGCTGAAGGTTGAGCTGCCCGAAATTGATTGACAAGTGTGTGGTTGCAGCTGGGGAACCTGATATGGCGACGACATGTAGGATATCCTGGGGATAATTCCATATAAAAATGCCAGAATAGACCACCACGACGAAATGATATCCGTCGTGATGGCGATCAAGCGAGTAAAATACAATGCAAAATGACTTGTGTTTTCTATGTAAAATTGCTACGTTGGACTGGGCATGTGGGGGGCTACAGATGGTAGGTTTGTCCAAGACGACATCACATCCAATCTCCCATGCGTGGTCATGCTTGGATATGTTGGGCGTGAGGAGGAAGCGGCAATGGAAGCGGCACGTTCGCCCAGCAGCGCGTCCGCGATGTCGAGTGAGGGAAACATTTGAAAAAATGCAAATCCGATTGACGAAGTCGATACAAAAACCAAGTATGGTGGATGAGTCGATAATAAAATTGCCAGCGGTTCTTGCGCATTGTTTTGAAAGATCGCGCGCCATTTCGAAAATCAACCGCGGGGACGAAGATCACAATGCAAAAGCGCCGGGGCGAGGTACGAGGACGCATAGACGGCGCGTGATGAAGATGCGTAGGATCTCCATGCTTCCTGGAGGCAGCGGGCGACCCTTGAAGGAAACAATGTCACTGGAGTGGAGGATGGAGCTGTCGAGCAGAAAAAGCCATGGACTCGGAGCAAGCGATCACGCAACGGTACAGACGATCGATGGCGGGTGTGAATGTATCCAAGACGCATTCGTCTCATGCACAAACTGTAGGTGAAGAGGCGGAATTCAAACAACACTGGGGTCGACCTTGATGCTGACGATACTACGAAGAGCCCCGAGATGGATGGAGAGCCAGTGGTGGAAATGATGGAGAAGATGCTTCAGCTGAACCCCCGACTCGTGTCGCAATCGCGTGCGAGCTTGTCAACGCACCAGTCGACGACCAAACAATACAAGGAGGCGAGCAAGGACGACCGCACCGATCGGATTTCGTCCGATGTGCTTCTTCATGACTCAATGTCAATTCACCAGCGTGTTTGCAAGGCTGCTCGTCAACATCGAGCCACAAAGGAGGCAGACTTGCTCGCTTGGCTGCACGAGCAACACCGATCCCACGTACGTCACTCGAGTTACCACGAAAGGCACCAATGCTGCTACTTCGCCACGATGTAGGACGTCGCTTCGTACTCGTTGTGGTGGTGTTCCTCTACATGCGTATACGCCTCATACGTCTTACTGGACGCGGTAGACCACCGCGCGCGCGCCCTCACCGACTTGTGATTGGACCTCTGGTGCTTCGTCGTCGTCCACGCATCGCTCAAGTCATTCCAGCGCTCCTCGCAGCGCGCAACCCATTCCCCAGCTTTACGATCGCAGTCCACTCGGGGAGTCGCTCTTTGGCGGCACTTAAACGACTTTGTCGCTGCATCGTTCGGCGAAACAGAAATCGAATCAAACGTCGTCGCGTCTCTCAGTGGAAGGCAGTGCTATTGGGTTGTAAGTCGCAAAAGAAACAAAAGAAACAATGCGCGGCAACGTCACGTGCAATCTCGCTTCCCGCTCGTGTGGCCGGCGCCACATCCACACTTCCAGCAGTGTTACGTGGCGTTTCCAGTAGACAGCGAGGCCCATTTGCAGAAGGCAGAAGCGCCAACAGCCACACATTACATTCTTCCACCCGAGCGCTCTGTGGGCACACCCGCAGCCGAACACGACCGAGGCTCCATCCCTTTCTCAGCCTTGATACTTTTACACAACGAGGCAAGCAGGATGGACAACTCCTCTTGGGTCGATTCCACACCCCGACCACACTTGCTCAATTGCAACCCAGTCGCTGTCTACTGCAGTACCTCCCCACCAAATACTCGCTTCGAATATCCGTCAAGACTCTTTGGCTGACGTGGATACGACCGAGCCAGCTACGCTAGTCGCCGACCAGTACTTAGGCACTCGATGGAGGCTCGCAAGACAATGACCCCCGACTTTGAATCAAGTTGCTTCCCCACATGGTTGAATGGGTGCAACACTTCACCATCAAACGTCGTAGACCCACAAAGATGCTCCAACTTGCTGTCACCCAGACGGATACAATGGCATTACGACGTCAACGCATCGACAAACTCGTTTGAGAGCACGTGGTGCGGGTCCCATTCGTTCCGGAGCTTGACAAATGATGTCCACGCGGGGAAGCGCGCTTCCAGCCGCGCGCGGACAGCCGCGACTTCTGCGGCGTCACGGTTGCCAAGTTCAAGCTTGGCCCAGTGTTCCGTCGCACCAAATGGAGCCATCACGTCTTCGAGCATGCGGGAATACGCGACAAAGGCCGCTTCGATGGCGCGGCGGGCGGCGGCATCTTCAGAGTCCAAGTAGAGGATGATGCCAACCCAAGAAAAGCATTCGGTCGGGTCCTGGCTCTGCGCGGGACTCAAGGCCGCGCGACTCGCGGCTGTCCATCGCTGCTCGATTGGCGTGTGGGCAGGAAGGCCATCGGCGGCAATGCGAGCGAGCAGCGCCTCCATAAAGTCCAGATCCGTCGTCGGCGATCCCTGCATCGGAAACGCGACTTCGGACACGAGTTGCTGGCCACCGCAATCAAAGCCGACAATGTCATCGGAAAAGGCAACGCGTGTGCCTTGGCTGCGCTGCCAGTAGATGACTTCGGCTTGGGTCACGCGTGCAATGTGGGCAGCGTTAAGCGGATCCAGTGCGTATAACGCATCACGGAGTTGGGTAAAGCGCCATGTGCGAAACCCAGTCGGGAATGTCTTGACCAGGTCCATGTAGAGGCGACGGAGTGGCGCGAGGCGGAAGTCCATGTCGGTGGACACGGCGGCATGCGTCGGAGTCGCGTCGTCGTCTTCAGGATGGCTCGTCACGACCACGACCTGGTCGGTGTAGGGAAGCCACATGTAGCGCACATGTTGGTACGTCTGAAGCAGCGTCGAATGGATGGTCCGCAGCTGCGCGAGCGAGACCAGTTGCGTCGTTTCGACAAGGCGGTGCATGGGCACGCACTGCAATGTGAGTTGGGTCACGACTCCCAGCGCCCCCAAACCACACTTGGCCAGCTGGAAGCGCATGTCCGCTGGGTCATGAAGCGTGAGGCGGCCGGCCGCCGGCGTCACAATTTCCATCGCGACAATCTGTTCCTCCATCGGTGGGATCATCGCGCCCGTGCCATGGCACCCGGCTTGTGTGACGCCCGCGATCGTCTGTTCGCGAATCGACGCAACGTTTTGAAGCGTCAGGCCGTGTTCCCTGCACCATATGAGACGAGATGAGAAGAGGAGACGGACCGGAGATGTGCGAGGAGGTCGCCGACGACGACGCCGCCTTGGACGGTTACTTGGTTGGCGGCGACGTCGACGTCGAGGATGCGATCGAGGCGACTCAGTGTCAAGATCGAGTCGTTGGAAAAGCCCAAACCGTTGGGACTCACGCCCGACCCCATGCACCGCAACTTGGACTGCTGCAAGTGGTGGAGCGCCACTATCAAGCATCACAGTGAAGACATTTTGGGAGAGACGACGCAAGGCTACCGATGGATTCGACTTCGGCCACAGACGTAGGCTCGTACACGCGAGTGGGATGACATACATGCGTCGCTGACCAGTTGACGTAGGCGGCGGCCTCGTCGTCGTTGTCGGCGGCCGCGCCGTCGCAGTGGGCGACGCCCACGCCGGCAAGAGCGAGTGCGGCAAACCACGGATGAGCGCCGCCCGATTTGGGTTGGTAGGTCGATGATGATTCGACATACAGGAAGCGCGCGGGGACAAGACGGGAGGCAGTTGCCGCGTGGCGGCGGAGGACAGCGGACGCGCGGCGGCGGGCGGCCCACATGAATGCAAGTGAAGATCACCGAGCACGATGACGATTGTCCGGATAAACCACGATGGAATGTACGGATAGCGTCCCCCACCTCCTCCTGAGGACGGGATCAAGTGGCGACCTTTCGGATCGATGAGCGACGCCAAGGACTCCGACAAGCCGTCGTCGATCCATACACCCGCGACGGCGGCGGCGGCAGAGAAGAAGAGTCCATGGCTGCATGCGTACCACAACACTGTTGCAGGGATCAAGGCCTTCACCAAGTACACCTCTGGGATGTTGTCGTCGCTGTCTGAACAATTCGTGGTAGTTGCATTCAGTTGGCCGATGTCTACGGCGATGGCGACTACAAGTTGCTCGTTGCGGATATGGATCGCCGGCTCAAGATGTACAAAGGTAGCGTGTTGGTTGCTGTTGTGTTGCTTCATGGTGGAACCAGGTTCGTCGCTCATGAGCGAACAAGCGATTCTGGGTGTTCCTGTCGGACTGGCGGTCTTTTATTCCGGTAGAGTGGCAATCATGAGGACGTCGCACGACGATGCATTTGTGTGGCTAGAAATGAATCGTCCTCGCACGCCATCGATTGCCGTCGCCTCGGGACCATCCATTTACATCTACCGAAACATGCGTCCGTATTACAAGTTTTCGCTGCCTGTGATCGACGTCGACGTCGAAGAAGAGAAGCTCTGGGCTGGCATTTCCAAGTGCGAAGTGGACATTCCTGCCGCCAACCACCAGTTGAACCTCCTTCGGTGCGACACGTGGATGATGCTGCGTTGCTGAGTCGGCGTAGGTCCCAAGGCATTCGCCTCACGCAGCGGTCCCGCGGGTTCCTCGCCATTGACGACATTGATCAACAGGCCGAATATGTCTCGCGGTTCCTCGACGAACCGTTGGTCGAGCAGACGACGATCGTGTGTATGACGACCATCAACAAGAACATGGAAGAGAAGGACGCGATCAGTTGGTACGTGGATTTGTTGATGTTGTTGTTGATTGAGGATACCGTGTAGCTTGGTTGTGGGCACAGAAGCGTGTCAGGTCTGAGTCTGATTATGAGTCTGGGTCTGATCCCGCCCCGACTCAGATCTACATTTTGGACCAACAAGGCACGTCCGTCGTCTCAAAGACATCGATCCCGTCTGTGCCAGTGGACATGGTCATCAATGGCCTCTACGACGTCGAATACCGCGTGATAGTGTCCTGTCGCAATGGGTCGGTCTACACGGTTAAGGTACATTTGGACATGAGACATGCCCCCGATATGTCTTTGTTAGAATGGCGAATTGCTGCGCAGTGTGATCGAGTTGGAGTCGCCAGCGTGCGCCCTCCTCCAAATGGACAAGAGTATCCTCGTGGCATGCATGGACCGCAAAATCATCTCGTACCATCTCAAGGTACCGAATGATATGTTGGATGATATGTTGGAACATTGAGATGTGATATGTTGGAACATTGAACTTAGGGCAAGAAGAACTGGAGCATGACGATGCCACAAGACATTGTCGCGATGGAAGCGATGAACCTCCGTCGGACCAAACACACCAAAGGCATTTTGATTGCGCTGCGCAAGGGCGAAATCCTCCTTTACCAAGAAAAGATTCGAGTAGGCATGATCACGTCATCACATGTGACGCAGCAGCGTCATCAAAATTAGGTACACAGCTTCAATGTGGACGGGACGCTCTCGGCCATGCTCTTTGGCCAGTTTGGCCGCGAAGAGGCGTCGCTCGTGCTTGTGCACAAGGTTGGTCTCCACACGCCATTGTGCCACGACATCATGCCACGTCATCTAGACGGGTGCGCTGACGCTGAAGATTCTCCAACGCAATGCCGATTTGGAAGCGAGTGCGACGGCAGCGGGCCCCCCGCCCGAGCAAGGTTGAGTTGATTACGCAATCGCCTTCTTCATCAGTTTCATCGTCGCAGACATTCCACTCAACGTGCCCAAGAAGACCAAGTTGTACGTGGAGCAGACCCAGCGAGAGCGCGACCATGCGACGGAAATGCACCGCCATTTTCAGGTTCCTTGCCCCTTTGGACACCCAGCACTCACCAGTGACACGTAGCGCGACTTGTGCAAACTCAGACTCACGACCGTTCGGTCGTACGTCAAAGTAATTCGTGATGGCCAGGTAGACCGATTGCCCCGTCTCATGAGGCGATGACGTCATCGACGTAGGGTCCCGTCTCATATGCGACTGGCGCGTCCATTCGACTGAATGCCAAAGTGCAAGGCGTTGGCCCGCGCTTTAAAATCCAGCTGCAATTGCAGGTACATGCCAACCTGACGTCTAGGTTGACCCAGGCCATTAGAATTCCGGGACCAAGTTTGCCGCGGAGGTGCCGCTGGCGCTGCATTACGACCACTCACTCTATCGCGTCGACACGAGTTTGCTCTACGTGCCGCTGCTCTTGCCCGTACGAGCTGATCGTGTCATTCCACCGTCTCATTCCAACCAGGGCATCCAATATGCCTACACGATCGACGTTGAAAGTCTCGCGGGCGCGGCCGACAGCATCTACATCTTTGTGTGTGGCAAAGACAGGTTGGTCGAGGCATTCCAACCCTCTTCTCATTCCACCTCGTTGATTCCATTCCACCCTAGTTGCGTGCCGCTCGTCTCGGCCGTCGTCAACATGCCATTGGCGGAACCGATCCAAGCGTAAACACATTTTATTCTTCATGGCCCCGTTGCTGTTCGTCTCGAAACTGTTTGACGAGGTGCCGCACATGGGCGTTCCAGAGCGAAATCTCGACAAAGGCGGCGCCGCGCCGCGCGTCCAACGTCTGCAGCTGGCCGTCGAGCTCATCAATGTCACTTTGCAGTCGCTCCATGCTTTGAATGTCGTGCTGCGCGAGCGCCGCCTCCATCTCGCCTTGCACATGCACGTACTGCGTGAGCAGCGTTTGGATCTGCGCTTCGACGGCGTCGCTTTGGCGGTGCTGATCGTCCACGTGCCGCCGCGACGCAGGTGTGTCCATCGACCCGGGCGCGCGGTAGGCGGGATGGGCGGTGTCGTGGAACGCGTCAAACTTGGCGGCAACTTTTGGGTCGACCAAGATCACATGGGTCAACGCTGCGTCGCGTTTCTCCATGATTGCTTCCATGTCCACCTGCCGCAGATTGCGCTGTCTGTTGGACGCAAGCGCTTCTTGCATGCGCTGACCCCGCACGGCGGCGCGGATCTACGAGTGCATATGAGAGACCGAAGCAGGATGATGGCGCTGGACGTACTGCGTCGCCCAAATGATCGATCTCAGCCGCCATGGCCAGCACTTGTCTGTTAGCAGTGTTGTATTGATCCAGCATCACACCCTTAAGGTAGTTGTCGCCGATGTGCGGTGGCGCGAAGGCATCTTCATGGGATGCGGTGGCAGCGGAAACCAGCGGCAGCTCGCCCGCGGCTGAATGCATGGTTCCTGCCGATGAGGGTTGATTATTTTTACTCGGTTACAATCACGGTAAATAGGTTATTCTAGTTTGCTCCAATTGTTCGCTTGGGCCGATCTGTTGGTCTTTTGATAAAACGTCTATACGTTAAACGCATGACAGTATCGGTTGAAGGACGTCACGGTTTAACGGATAAATTGACCGGATATTGAGCTTATCTTGTTGCCACATCGACAATCGGAGTCGATTTTCACTCCCTTCAAAGTTCACATGCTGTTGATGTTAGACAACGCAGTTAGCAGCGCCATCCCCGCAGCTCTCTTGGTGCACTGCAGTGTATACGACTCTCAATAGATAAATCTCCTCTCTCCTATTCGTTGGCGCCCTGTTCCTCGCGGAACTGCTTTACGAGGAGTCGCACGCGTTCGCTAAAGAGGGAGATTTCGACAAACTCGGCGCCGCGTTGCGCGTCCAGTTCAAGCATCTGGACATCGAGGGCGTCAATGTCGCCCTGCAGCTTCTCCATCCCTTGAATGTCGTGCTGGGCCAAGGCATCGTCAATCTGCTTTTGCACGCGCACGCGCTGTTTCTGGAGCGCTTGGATCTTCGCTTCGCATTTGGCGCACTGCCCGTGCTTCATAGGCACAAAGCGCTGGACGATCGCGGGGATGTTCACCGGCTGCTTGTACGACGGGGAAGCCGGGTCATGCGCGGCCGTATACTTGGCGAGTGTCGCGGGGTCGTACAAGATGACGCGGGCGACGGCTTCGTCGCGCTCCGACAAGAGGCGTTCGAGTTGTTGCTGGAGAGCATTGCGCTGTTTGTTGGCCGCAAGTGCGTCTTGCATGCTCTGCGAGTTGACCTTAAACTTGACCTAACGCACGACGAAGTGAGACGACTTGGTCACAGTCACCGCCCTACCTCGCTGGCCAATTTGCGAATGTCATTTTCCAACTTCATGGCTGCGTCGTTCCTTGTGTTGTAGCTTTCGAGCACGGCGCCCTTGAGGTAGTTTTCCCCGACATGCGGCAGCGGCATCGCCGCCCCGTCCATGTCGTCCATGAATGGCGAGGCAACCATGGGTGACAACGGCATTGCGGCGGCGGCGGGCGAGGGCATCTCGGCCTTGACGGCAAGCGGCGGCGGAACGACCGGCGGTGCAACGACGGGGACGATGGGGGTCGCGACGGGAGGTTGCGTCGCCGCCGGGGGCGGGACGACGACTTCGCGCTTGATTGTCATGTGTTGGCGGGGGTCGGTGGGTCGCATCGGAGGCGGCGCCGATGCGACAACGTTCGCGGGGACGGGGAGCGCGACGGCGTCTCGCATCTGCTGCCGGGGATCTTTCGGGCGGACAACGGGCGGCGGTGTCGGTTGTTGCTGTTGTGGTTCTTCGGGTTGGACTTTGACAACCACGGGCGGGGCAACCGGCGGCGCGGAAACAGGTTGACGCGGATCTCTGGGTCTCGCAACTGGTGCCGCGGCAACTGGTGTCGGGGGCGGCGACGGATCGGGCGAGGGTTGTCGCGAAGACGGCGCCGCGTCGGCGGGTTTGTACTGGACATAGTATTTCTGGACGTCGCTGATGAGGTCGTTGCTCCACTGGAGATTGAAATTGCAAAGCCCGCGCGCACCTATTCGTCTCGCATGAGTCGACGGGGGGAAGTCAAGGAACGTACCGGCGACGGGGAAGACTGGGTGCATGTGGTTGCTGCCGCATTTGTGGCACTGGTACGTGCTGCAGGAGGAACAGTAGAATTCGACCTTGAAGTCGGTACACTTTTCGCACACTACGGACGACGACGACGTTGAGCGGACATCACAGACAGCACAGCCGATACCTTGGGGCCCGATCTCCTCAATCTCCTTTGTGTTTCGATGCATCTTCTTTAAATGCCGCGCATAGTGTTGGCTGCAAAAGTAGTTGTCGACCTTGCATGTTTGGCACCGTTGGAGCGACGCCCGCAAGCAATGCTTGTCGATACACTTGACCATGTCCCAAGACACATCTACACATGTCGTTCAAGCTCCCTACGCCCATGGATTCGCCTACTGAGCATCGTGTCCAGGACGCGGTTCTGGTTGTCGGTGTCGTCCGTCATGATCGAAGCGTCCGCGCGGAATGGCCAACGACTTGATGCTTCCTGCAGTGGAGGGGTTTGTCAAGTGCGGGTTTCGAATACTTTCGTTGTGTCTTTGAAGCTTGCTTTGACTATGGGTAGCAAGAAAGTACGTGCATCACATCGTTTATTCAATTTGGTTATTTAAAATTCGACTGAAATAGTGAAATCAAGGTTATCGTTTCGAAAACAATTGAATCAATTCTTCCTCATAAAGTTCGTTTTGAGTAAACCTCTATAATTATATATCCATTTCCACGACTTGTTTGAAAATAAGCATAATTAAAGTATGGTATACTCTGTGCTTTATAATATCCTCTCGGCATGACCTTTCACAAGATCCAGAACTCGACTCGTTTCCTTCCACATGACATCGTCGGCGGCGGACCTTCCCTCGATCGCGCCAAGCAACAACGACGACAGCGCATTCTCCTGGAATGAGATCCTGCGAGTGCAGAATCTCATCGAGCGGTGTCTGCAGCAGTCGATGTCACAGGTACACTTGCAACTCTTGTACCTCATACTCAAGTTTTCCCAAGGCCGATATCATCAACACGTTGCAGGTGCATGCATACATGTTCCCCATGTATACTCTCTCTATTTACTCATTGCGACGGTCGAGCACAGGCGCAAGCGAATGTCGACCCCAACTTTACGCGCACGGTGTGGCAGAAGTTGGAGGAGCAGAATCCGTCGTTCTTCCAGGCATACACGCTGCACATGACGCTCAAAGAGCAGATTCTCACGTTCAACTACCTCGTGCGCCAACGCTGTCGTCAACGCCGTCCCTCATACGTGCGTAGGTGGACCAGCAGCGCGAAATGGAAAAAGGCGGCGCGACTTTTAAGGCGACGGACGACCAGCGGTTGAATGCACCTACACACCATTCCATGGCACCGCTCCTTTCCCCCATCAAGACCGACTTGGATACGTGTGCGTTCTTTACATAACGCGACAACAATCGCATCCTCATGACCATTTTCGTCCACGTCGGCGAGCACCCCATTTATTTCATTCTCACGGGCCGCCACTTTAGGAAGGGCGGTGGCGCGAGCTCTCCCGTTCTGTGTGATAGAAGGTACTAGTAAAGAATATGAACGACGGGAAACGCACAAGAGGAGGAAGCTGGTGATGGTGACACTTTGGTCGTTGGACGACAGCATGTAGACGAAGAAATAATTTTGGACATGGAGAACTTGTTGATAAAATCGCACACATGGGCTGTCGAAGTTCACACCCCATGCGTCCTGCCGTGCATGCCATCGAGCACTTGGAATTGCCATGTGAAAGACTACTTAGAACCCTCGCGATCTCTCGGTGACGACGATGTCGGGTGTTCGTCGACAAAATCTATGCATGCATGATGCCAATTATCCGGATCCCACAGCCCAACCGGACTCGTGCACTTCGAATTTGAACATGGTGATCCTAACTCACGACGAACTCAACACGGTCATTTGGGGCGGCGGCGGCAGCGTCAAGGCACCTCTGGAACCTGTCTTGGAGCAGCACGTGCGAAGTCTACAGGTACACGAGACACTTGGACTCATTCACGACGGCGTTAGCGTATCTGGTGCGCACGTGTGGCAGCGACAGCGCTCCGCGCCTTTGTCGAGGACTCATGGTCGTCCAACCCAACCAAAGCAACCGCCGTGCTCTTGCTCCTCTACGCGATTTGCTTCTTCCTCCTCATGAGAGGTCAACAAGCACTGGTATGGGAAACCGCCCTCCTTCTTTGTCCACTCTGCATGTAGACCTCGCGCTTGCTCGTGCTTCTTGGACTCGTCGGGTTCATTTCCGACGTCGGGCGCCCGTTGATGCAATGGACGACTCAGCCCCTCGTTCCTCTTCTTGCCCTCGTCCTACAGGTCACCTCCTTCTTGCTTGCACTTGCCATGCTGTGGTCGACCGTACGTCGTCATTGGCGTCTCTTCAGGACCTTCATGCACGTTGCTTTAGGGGCACATCCTAGTCCGTCTCGTCCACACGGCCCGCCGCGCTCCCCGCTCCTCGACACGACAGAAAAAGCACATGTAATCCATGGTTAGCGTCAAAAATTTTCTACATCGCGCCGCATCGCGACCGCCGTCACTGCGTCCTGGAACTTGCCAAGAGCGACGCGCCGCTTGTCCACGAGAAAATCACGCAAGTCCTTGGTATAGGATGGGAGGGACGTGTCGAGGCCGCGGAGTCGCGCGTAGGCATCGAGGGACATGTACCCATGGAGCGGGTTGAAAGGATGATGCATGCGGGAGAAGGCGCGCCACCGCGTCTCCTGCGGCGACAGCGGCTCCAAGACGATCCTATCGGTTGTGTTGAATATGCAGCTACACACAAACGTACCAGTAGAGGAGCTTGTAGTTGTACTCGTGGGCATGCCACGGGCGCAACTCGTCGTCGACGATCGCACGCGAGACGATCACCGTTCGCTCGGGCGAATCGAAGCGGCCAAAGAGCGCATTCATAAGCACATGCGTCCCGTCTGGCGTCGGCACGGCGCGCGCTTGCTTGTAGCAAAGGTCAACTTCGTCTTGGGCCGGGCGCACGTACATCTCCTTCCAGAGAATGCCCGCGGCGCGCGCGACGGAACAAGGAAGGATCGCATCGCAGTGGACGTCGACTTCGGCGATGCCGCCATCGTGGAACGTGACTGAGACGTCGGTCCCGCGGTCGAAGAAGCGTTCCTGGAACAGCATGCGCTCCGACTGATGGTACATGTGCTCGACGATCCACTTCATGCCGAGTCGCCGGCTCTCAGCGTTGAGAGGGAGACTTGTGTTGCGCCATGTCTCTTTGCATGCGTCTGGAAGGGCCTACACAGCGCGAGCTCGTGGGCGGGAGCCGACGACGACGTACCGGCGTCGGTTGGCTGCAACGCGCGATCCACCCTTCGAGTTCATGGATGAGTTTCTTCTTGTACGACACATGCCGCTTCAGAGATGCGTTTCGAAGTGCCGACTCGACCGCCGCTTCCTTCAACGCATCGCTCACGGTCTCCCACGGGAGCATGTTCATCGACTTTTGCTCGGTCGCGCGCTGGATTTTGTCGTATCGCCGCCACAGCAGCGCGATCTCGTCCCGGAGACGCTTGCTTTCTTCAGCATGGTTCAACTGGTACCGCTGCTTGCGCAGGCGGTCTCGGAGCTTCCGCTGCTCCGTCGCGTCAGCCTTAGGCTCCATTTTGATTCTGGGGATTCATCTCGGACTTGCCTATGCATATTGAGAGTGAGAGTGACAGTTGGAGGATGATTTTTGCGTCAAAATGAGAGAGCATGAGAGTACTCTCTTTTTCCCCAGGTACCATATGGCACCCCGCTTCTCACTCTCACAGACACTCACATGGGATAAACGCGTTTTAAAATTTTAACGCATGTATATACCATTAAAAACGCTCAAAACCAGCATTAAAACGAGGCATCACTCGAAGGACGTTTTTCTCTAAATACGTTGAATACATTTGATTGGCCATAAAAGAGAAAACAAGATCAAGATCATCCCACGAAAACAGAACCCATATTTGCCCGCCGATCGCACGACGACAACGATGCCGCCGACGCTCCCCCTCCGCGCGATGGGTTTCTGCGGCGCAGACGACTCAGTCAACCCCAAGCTCATGCAAATCATCTCCAAGCACTATCCCTGGGTCGAGTGGGGTGTCTTGTTTCGCCCTGATCTCGAAGGCACCCCTCGCTACGCGACCTCGGCGTGGGTCCATCAACTCGCCGCGTTGGCCGCCGCGTCCCCCATGAAGCTGGCCGCCCACTTGTGTGGCTCGCGCTGCCAAGACGTCATTTCAGGCGACTGGTCGTTCGTCGCGGAGCTGGCGAAACTCGGGTTCAAGCGGGTGCAAATCAACGCCACTGCCGCGAATCGCGTGTCCGTCGACTCGTCCAAGGTAAACGTGTACGTCGATGCCCTCATCGCATGCATGCAACAAGTTCCCCAAATCGAATGGATCATCCAAGCGAACGAGGAAACGAAACTGATTTGGACGCCGCTCGTCGCCGCGGCGCCTGCAAACATGAGCATCCTCTTTGACGCGTCCTGCGGCCTCGGTGTGCCCATGACCGACTTCCCCAAGCCCCTCGCGAATGTTCCATGCGGGTATGCCGGCGGCATGGGCCCATCCAACATCGCGGCCATGCTGACGCGGATCGGTGACGTTGCCGGCACCCACGCCGTGTGGGTCGACATGGAGTCGAGCCTTCGGACGACCGTGCGCACCGCCGACGGCAAGGACACGGACATCTTTAGCATCGACAAGTGCTTTGCGTGCATCACGTCCGGAGTCACGTCGGCTGGCCTGCCCGAAGTCGCCTAATTGTTGTTCCACCAGTGTAGAATTAGGTCACTCTTAGTGGTCAAGCTGGCCTCGGACTATCTTGATTGAATGATCATGGTGGATGGAGAACACGACTGCTGAAAGGACATGACCATGTTAAAACGTTATATCACAACATATGGCCTCAGGATGTCATTGTGAGAGGTCAACCACGCCTAAAATGAATATCCATCGACCCGAATCCAATGTGAAATAAGACCAACCGGATGCAATTCGGCGACTCTCGTGTTGAAGACCATGGTCCTGTCGTCAGTGTCGAACAGCAACGTGTTCACTTTTGCCGAGGAACGTGTTCCAATTCTCATTGGCTAGACCTCTCCAATGTGAGCCGACTACAGGAATAACGTTGCGTCGTCGTCGACATAGATGAGCAGATCGAGGCGAGGCGGAGGGAAACGTCATCGTGTTGTTGTCCCAGGACACGTAGGTCCATGTAGCCAGCCTGTTCCAACATGGGATCACTTGGGGAAAGTACCGCTCATCATTACGACTGCATCAAGGAGTTCAACTTGATTCTTGAGATCGTCAAGCATGCAATTAATGTCGGACGGGTAAAAACGTCGTAAATGGGCAGCCCTTTGATGCGCGTTTCCGCCGTCGTCGAAATACACCTTGTGTTGCGTCAATGGGATGTCAAACATGACACAGTGTCCAGGTCATTGGGCGACTCGCTTCCCCGTGCGGTGGCCCCGCACACAAGCGGTCAAGGATTTACCAGTTTGTCAGAACGAGAGTGTTGGTCGTTAGACGAAAAAGAGTGAAAATCACAAGCCGGATTTTCATGATGGTCGTCGCCTCACAGTGGAAATCTGTCTTCAATTGTTCGTTGTATGTGCATGCGTTACGATGAGAACTCCACGTCTGGGCTGTGCTTGGACGATGTTTCAAGCAAGATCAATTGAACTTTCAATCAAAAACGGAAGACTCTATGAAGTTGTTGGTTCAAATCAAAAATGCAGTATTTGAGAGAAGTCCTTGTCTGTGGCTAATACGGCGCGTCATAGTTCGACATTAAAAGGGCTGATATAATTCAATTGTTCTGATCAAAATATGAGCAATTCCACTATAGATCAGTTTCGTCTCTTAAAAGACAACCTCATTGTTGATGTCTGTTGTATTTGGCCGAAAACGTCAACATCTCACATTTACATATCGAGGCAGTAAAAAATGACAAATGTTAGGGAAAAACGAGTTTAGGAGAGATTTGAACCCACGCGTTCGAATCATGGTAAGAATATATTGAAAGGGATATATAGAGGAATTTGGGGTAGTTACGTCGCCATGGAGTCTTGACATCCATATAGCGTGCCCATACGAACACGGCGAGCCAACGGCCAGTCCCTTCCGGGCACTTCACGTCTCTCTTCAATTACATCCCCAAAGTTCCGCAATTGGATGTCCGCGTGGCACACTTAAGGCCGATTGTCGCGTCCGTAAACCCGGTAGCGTCCCCACTGCGAGAGAAACTACCAGTGGTGCAATTGGTCGCCTCTTCAAATCCTGTTAAGTACTCGACTTTTTACGAAATCATATTTGACCAAGTATATTACATTGTACTCTCGCTACAACATATTTGTCGGTGGCCACTAGTAATCTTGCGACTCCTGCGTCGCACGAACACCTTGGGACAGATCCAACGCACCACCGTAACTTGCACGATCCGCATCGAGTAGTTGACGGCGGCGCAACTGACAATGATTGCGTCGATTGTCCAAAAGCGTCGTCTTCTCTCGGCCATTGAGTGGTAGCCTTCGGACCCCGCGACGCGGTTCGCGCGGTCGTTGGGGCAAAACGCCAGTGCGAAGCCTACAATTGTGAGGTTGTGACTACCTGAAAGTTACTCGACAGAGGAATTGGCTTGGGCTTGGTGCTCAAAGAAACACCTCCACGGGGAACGAGAGTTTGTCTTCGAGTTGCCACAAGGGCAATTTGCCGTCGCCGCTGGCAATCTATATATGTGTTCCAAGTCAGTGACGTAGCAGCGATTATCGACAGTGCAACGCCACGCTTTCACGCTCTATGGGACGTAAAAACTTGCAAAGTATCATGGCGTTCGAGGAGAAGGTCATCAAAGAGCAAATGACAGCGCTCGAATGGGCGACAAAGCAGAACAAGATTCCGGTTCTCAAGAATTCGACCCAACAGCTTCGACTCACGAAAGGAAGCGGTTTGCCATTGGCGCCAAGAATGCGGCCCACAACATCGTGTCTACGTAGTCGCGATTTGTAGAATTACTTTACTATTACAAATAAAGTAATTCCACGATATTTCAATCGAGCAAATGCCAGCGCTTTACAAGTACATCCACGCTTCGCCCCATGCTTTGTAAGAGTCGACCTCGTCGGATTTATTGCTTCCTCTGGCGCTTCTCGTGCCATCGCAAGAGGGAATATCGCCTCCATCTCGCCATCCTTTGTTGCATGGGTCGTCGATGTCTCGTCTTCGAGTTGGGCTTCGATCGCAGCTTTCACGACTTGGAAGACCTGGAGTGCCGCCTTGTTTGCTAGCATGTCGAGCGACTTTGCCTCCAGTGTCGCCACCGCGTGCGTGAGCTGATCAAACTTGCGCGTCCAAGCTGCGTCTTCTTGGCGATCCATGGATCCAAAATTGAACAATCTACGTCATTGCGCGCCATCGGTGGCAGGTACGCATGTCGAGCCTTTGGCTTCCAACACGCGATTCGAAATGTGGGTGCGTTTTTGACCGCAATGCGATGAATTCAATGCTAAATCATCGAGACTAGACACAAATTTGGATTTCATTCTCTTGGCAACGTGACTTGAACGCCCAGCCCAGTCCAAGACGCTGGATTTGATAGTGAAAGTACTTCCTTCTGTGCATTTTCCTGATGAGGTACCGCAATGATCAAGAATATCACTTGAAGAAGGCTGGTTTGCTTTTGGTGGACGTCGAGAAAGCCCCTTGGTATGGTCTCTTTGCTTTCGAGCGCGAAATATTTGTGCGCGTGTTTGGCCAACAGTCATTGGCCCATTTCAATCCATTGCTCGGGTTTATCACAATTTTAAGCCAAGGCGTCGAAGCGATGATGAAGTTCAAGTGCCGAACGACGGGGTGGCGGGCTATCTTGGTGAATGGAAACTCCATCCGTAAGTACTTTTTGTCAAGCAATGATATCTGACATACAAGTGAATAGCCCATGACAAGTTCGTTCGGCTCGACGAAGGAGACGAGATAACCCTCGTTCGTACGAGTCACATTTTCCTCAAGTATAAAGTTGTGGCACGGGCCGCGTGTGTACCGATGACTTTCATGTCCAAGGACGTCGCCGATGCCCCATGCCATTTCGAACAAGGTATGAGTCGATGCCGGTGTGGCTGCCATTGACACCAGTGCTCTTTTTGCATAGAACGTGGTCCCTCTGCACCGTTGGAAATTCCAAGAAGCCCAGCCGAGGAGGTCAAGGCGCCGTCGTCGATAAACCCACAAACGGCATCGTCATTTCGCTGTCCTTGGGTCCTTCAAGCTCATCGGGACTCGACGGTGGACAATCAACTCCAAAATATCATGGACAAGGAAGGTATATTTACCATCGATGTCGAAGGGCCGCTGTACAATGGGCTCTTTCAAGTTGACCGCTACAAGTGGGAAAGAGTGCTCGGTCACCATGTCTTGGGGATGAAACGATGGATAGGATTCGTCCAAGTACCAAATCTGCAGCGCCGCGATGTCGTCGTGCCCATGGAGATCATGAACCCACAAGTGGGACATGCTGTCTTGGTGAATGGCAAACCCATCGGTTCGTACTTTATGTCATGCTTGTCACACGTGGCTCACAAGTGTGTAGCCAAGGCAATGCTTGATCGGCTGAACGAAGGCGACGTTCTTGGACCTTTTGGTTTCTACACACAAACCATGGATACCCTCAATTGGAGCGAGAATCGCCCGCGTTTGGATGCTTGGCTCGAGAAGCAACTGTTCCACCTTCGGACCCCGCGACGCGGTTCGCGCGGTCGTTGGGGCGAAACGCCAGTGCGAAGCCTACAATTGTGAGGTTGTGACTACCTGAAAGTTACTCGACAGAGAAATTGGCTTGGGCTTGGTGCTCTTGGCTTTGACAAGAAACACCTCCAAATTTTGGCTGAAAGCTCAATACTCTTCCTGCGATTTGATTGGCCAGGTAATTCAAAGCTTGGGTCTCCGCTTTTAAATCGAATGGATAATATCACATTCAACAAGTATCACATGGGCAGCTGAAAGTCATTGCGTACTAGACACCAGGCGCTCAGTTCCGTCGACTAATGCTTGCACAACCCTTCATGCCACGTAGGCGATTGCAAATACCACTGATTGAGCAAATTTGTTACCAAAATCGTGATTGTGTGGATTTGTGGATTCATTACCACTTCATCTGCAGTTAAAGGGTGTTGCGTAAGTGCACAAAAGTCGTTCAAACCTACAATGATCCGAGTTGCATGTTCAGGAGAGGCACATATAGGTTGATGTATTGACGAGGATTCGAACGTTAACCTCTTTTCATTCAGCACCCAAGGAGGTGCCAATACCGCCCGAGAATCCCATCTTCAAGCCTGAAGTAGTCATCCAAGCGCGGCACATACAATTTGGTGCGTCCAACGCCGGCGAGTGTGTACTCTCCTTGCTGTAAACATCGTGGCACAGTCAACGAGCGTGC
>VJMH01000178.1:0-18535 GCA_009835185.1 Aphanomyces stellatus
CCTTGGCTCTTGGTGCCGACACCGACCTGCCAGATGTATCCCATTTGGTGGATGTTGGCGTGTTGGAGGATGTACTGCATGACGCCTTCGTCGTGCGACATGAGTCGCCACGTCTGTCGGAGGCCAATTTGAAAGGGCAGGGTCACCAAACTCGTTTGGAGTTCTCGCCACAATCCCAAGGGTGCCTTGGGGCCAGGCAGCCACAGCAGCGCCCCGTCCTTGTCTTCTGTTTGGACGATGCCGCCAAAGAGACGAGCTCCCTCGGCACACCCTCGAAACATGAGGTTGTTGCGAAGCATATAGCGTTTTATGGATGTGGTTGCACCGACGCAAAACGCCCTTGCGTCGCTGCTTCGGAACACACATAAGCGTTCGATATAGCGTTGCATTGGTGGAGATGCTCTTAGGAACAAACGTCGTAGGAATAACTACTCCAGAGTATTTGTTTGTTGCCAGAGCAACTCTCACGTTGTTCTTGAACTTGAGAACAGCAGGGTAGCCACTGCGACGTATTTATGCTATGGTGGCACGTGACCCACAACAATGACTACACGTTGTACCACTCTTGCTAAGTATTCTACATGAATCTTGTTGAAAAATACGAAACCATGTTGTGTGAGGTTTATTCTCAAGGCAGTTTCAACTGGTAGTTTCTTTTGAATGAAAAATTCAAAATGTTGTTTGTGATGTACTATATTGCATGTGTACGTACTATTTGGGCACTTCCTACAACCAACGCTTCGCACTGCCTTCACCACAGTTCTTCGACGCTGTAATCACCAGATGCACTCAACAAACTATCCCACGAGGAGTCCTGCAAACATACTCTCAGGTATAACCGGTACTAGTATACATTAAACAATGAACAAGGAACAAAGTATCTTTCTTCGACTTCAAGCTTTCAAGAACACACATACAATGACTCGGAGTATATGTAATGACAAAGTTCTTGACCCCCTGGAATCTGAAATCCTGCACTACAACGTAGTAAAATGATGTTTCCGACTCGTACGAGCAATTATTAGAAAGACCCAAATGTGTTGAGCAGCACGTCGTCACCGTTGCTCGTTCGTGATACTGTACAGTGCACAACGTACTACAATGTGAGTTACCATCAACACAATTTACAAACTTAAAACGTGGGGCCAATTCCATCATCAAGGGCATAACTCGACGGGCTAATCCCAATGGGGCTTGCCATGATGTCAAATTGGTAATGGAAAACAACAAACCAACTTCATGCAAAATCAACTTCCTTGTTCCCACAGAACGTATCGTTGTACAATAATACACTGCTACGTAGTACTGCTTCATCGAATAAAAAATACTTGCGCAAACGTGAACTTTGTAGGGTGGGAATGGAGCGGTAGACGAATCAAAAATGTCTCTATGCAATCCAACGTCGCCCGCAATCGAATAAAAATACTTGCGCAAACGTGAACTTTGTAGGGTGGGAATGGAGCGGTAGACGAATCAAATATGTCTTTATGCAGTCCAACGTCGCCATTGGGTGTTTTTGTTGCACATGCCACGTTTGGCACAAAATCATTTCCAATCATCCACAGGTCCGGCACAGCAAAAGACGAATCAAATATGTCCCAAAATTCATCTTTCAGCCGCATGCCGGCGTTATCGTTGCACGTTTCCTACCTCATTTGCAGATATTCCACAACCCCGTCACGATAAACCCCGCAGCCAACATGGCGTCATGTATTTTCGCTGGATGCAAAAACCTCGCCACATCTGCCAATGCCAAGTGCGATGTCCACAAAGGCCGAACCCAATGCATATTCCCAGCGTGCTTCAACCAAACTTACGCACGCAATCTCTGCATTCGGCACGGTGGCAAGGACAAATGCACAATCCCAGGCTGCGACGCGACCATTCGAAGCCACGGACTCTGTTGCAGACACGGACCAAAGAAGCCCATCAAGACGTGCCAGTATAAGGAGTGCACCAAGTTGGTTCATTCGCGGGGCTTTTGCATGCGCCATGGCGGGGGTCGCAAGTGCAGCGTGAGGGGTTGCTCGGCATACTCCCGTCGGCGGGGTACATGCCGTCGTCATGAAGGCACCCCGTCGACTTCAATGGATGTTCTGATTGCCCAAGATTGCATCAAGGACATCCAAACTTGCGATTGGATGGAAAGAAATGTCGTGCAGCTGGACATTGCCGACACAGTGTGTTACGCAATTGGAGAAGAATTTACAGCCGACGAGAGTGCAATGCTGGAATACTTTTTGATTTAATATCAAGTGATATGCAGTTGATAATACGATTTGGTGACCTAAAGCATTGGGCGTCTTCATTTATCAAATTTTACAATCGTACGATCCAGTAGTAACAAATACTAGTAAAATTAAATAGAACCAGCTCAAAACGCAGTCGAAAGTCTTCTGTAGTGCCAGCGATGATAGCTATCTGAGTACTTGCGCCTTCGTTTTTCCAATTGCGGCAAAATACCGTACTTGTATTTTTCATGCCTTTCACGACCGGTAAACCACATGGCACAGATGGTTTACTTCAGAGGGTTTTATAAAACCCTCTGAAGTTGACCAATTCTCTATCCGAAAGGCTGGGGTTTAGCCCCCCAGCTATGCGGATTGAGAGTCGTCCGAAATGAACATCGGCACGACAATCAAGACGCAAAATTGTTGTGCTTGCTGAGATGTGCTCACACAGGTAAACATCAAGGCCACCCACGATCAATACTTGCATTGCAGCGGAGATTCGGTCGGCTGAGGCGGTGCGTGCAGCGTTGACGGTGGCGACGACATCGCCGATAGATTGGCGGTGGTACTGTGGTGAATACCACACTTGACGAGCGTTCGTCCAACTTGACGGGAAGAAATAGCATTTTTGCAGCATTGTACCATATCGTGGCAGCGATATGACTCGTGAAAGTGTGATGGAAGTGACGTCGGATTGCACAATCATTTGCTGCGTCTATTTCGTCCAATCAAATGGTGATGGATAATTCCGCTCATTATATCAATCAAATGGTGATGGATAATTCCGCTCATTATATCAAATTGTTGAGTTTGGACATGGGATTGCTTGCACCTGAATTTCCACCCTTGCACGCATTCACTGGCACAATGAGGTATTGACTAGACAGCCACTTGAGATGCTCCAGTGATGCAGTTTTAATAACACATTTGACCATGAAGCAAATGAATAACTATCATTTGTTTCATCGGGGAAGTTTGATTCAAGAGTTGAGATGCACAGCTGAGAACAACCAATCCAGTTTGTCACAGTCCCACTTTCACAAGATGTCGGTAAGAATGTCTCCGTCTATTTTGTGCCTGCCCGCGGGCTGAACCTCCTCATTAGCCTCCCCTGCTCGTATTTGCCAACACGGACTTCAATCGAGCAGTCCTTTTCAAGTGCCCTGCTTTGGGTACAGTGCTCTCGTGTTGGTCCAGGCCCTGACAATTCCACGACAGAGTCTCCGTACCACCCAACTTGGTATCTCTTCAACGGGTACTTGACTTTTTGAATCAACATGCAGACTCCCAGTTCACTTGCATAGTCACTCGTAGCTGGTCGGAGCAGTCCATCGCCCAAAGTCAAATACGAGCGCCAGATGGTTCCAACGGCGGATGGCGGCGTTGTCTCGATTAACTGGGTCGTCCACCCCACCAAAACATATGACACCAACCACCCTACAGTGGTAGTTGTCCATCGAACCCGATCTAACAACTCGTCGTTCTGGCTCATCCACCACGGCGTGGGCGGGAGCAGTCGTGATGTACTCGACCCATCTCTACCCTTATTCAAATCGCTTTTGGTAGATGTACGTGCGCATCACAGCCAACGCCCTCGCGGCCCATGGGTGGCGTGTCGTGGCCATGAACATGCGTGGCTGCGGCAACACCCCCCTAACCACACCTCGAGTTCAAAGCTTTGACCGACGCCACTCATTCACGACGGTAGGCTGCCAATGGTTTCCACACGGGCGACATTCGTGATGTCGTGGCGCATCACGCCAGTCCGTCGTGCCATCGGGGTCGTTGATTGGTGTCGGGTTTAGCGCCGGTGCGAATGGCTTTGTCAAATACGCGGGTGAAGAAGGCCCGACGTGCCCCCTCACAGCCATCGTCTCGATCAGCAATCCCTACAGCTTGGTCAATCTCGATGCTATCCTCTACCAGTCTGCCTTGTACCGCTACCTGTACAGTGGCATGGCTGCCTCGGCCCAGAAGCGCCACGAGTGTACATTTTGATTGTTTACTGCTTACTGTTTATAGCATGAAACAGCGCTAGCACAATGCTGGCTCTTGCACCCAACGCCCACAAGTGCGGAACCAATGCCGAGGAGGACACTCAAAGCTCATCCTTGTGGAGATGCACTGAAACTAATGGCGGTGCTCAACTCTCCGTTTTGTTTCGAGTCTGCTGCATTGTATTGTGATGACAAACATTCGTGTCATACCGATGATTTCGCACGTGTCCGTTGCAACGAGAATGCCATCATCACCACCCATTGAGGCATCAATACTCGTCAAACGTGTGAATCAGGCAAGGTATGCTGCCATCGTTGATGTAATCGAGCCATATTCTTGGCGATCAGTTTCGTGGTTTTATCAAATTATACGATCCAAACAACGATTCTAATGCGTACTTGAAATAACTCTTGTAGCATTAACCCAACCAAAGAGTCATCGCACATGACTGGCATCATATTTTCCCATGTATAAGTAATAAGGTGGATGCAGGACTCGAACAAGTTCTTTTGTCTGGCCAGGAACTTTTGATCAGTAGGAAGACATCCAATTACGCATGAGAGAAATGGGCAGTGGCATGTTCGCTGAAGTTGGTCGTGAGCTCACAGGACCAAGGCTGCGAGAACTCACGCCCAACACAATTGTGATTCAATTGCAACACGCGATATGTTCTCGCGCGTGAACAGTCACTCCCACCTCAGAGGTTTGATGCAACACTATTCCGAACATGTTCTGCTTCAGTCGGACGACCCATCCAATGCGCCAATTGGATTCATGATTTCGGCTTCGGAAGAACACAAGTCAACGCCACAATCAATGTGGAGATGCCTTGGCTTCAGCATCACATCGCATTCTTCCAATTACATCACAACCATTACCATGCCGTCTGCCCTCAACATCCTGACCAGCAAGGCTGCCAATGTCCTCGCGTGTGCCTTCATGCATTATCCACTCATGGATTACGTGTTCCAAGGCGAAAGCGATGCTGCTCAACGTCGCAAACTCCAAATCTTGTTTTGCTGTTGTGCCAAAGCAGCTCTACTTTATGGGGGTGTCGCCCAAACAGACGACTTGGACGGCGTCTTGCTATGGCTTCCCGGTCCAAACGCATCTTTGGGTTTCTGGCGGGAATTGCAATGTGGTATGTTGGCCTTGCCCTTTCAACTTGGCGTCGCCCAAACATTGCGGCTCTCTCAAGACGAAAGTATCTTGCAGTACATTCTCCAACATGCCAATGTGAACCAAATGGGGCTCATCTGGCAAGTGGGTGTCCATCCCAAGAGCCAAGGCAAGGGCTACTTGCGCATTCTTATGGATCGAGCCATAGACGATATGAAACGTCAAGGCATGACCGAATTCTGGCTCATGACTGACACACCAATCAACGTCAAGCGTTATGAGCGACTTGGCTTTGCCGTCGTTTATAGCAACCCCGTCCAAAGTAGCGCATACTCGTTTTGGGTCATGCGCAAGCTCTTGGTTACATTCGCCTTGTGTGCTGGCCCAGTGTAGCTGTCTGTATCACGAAATATGTACGATATGCACAGTTTATTTCCCTGTATTTTTTCAACACTCTCAAATACAACATCAATCTCGGCTGTGAGGGTGCAAACTCTCGCGCCTCAAACGTATCCCGACAAGTTGAGGTGACTCGAATGAAATTGAGACGGTATCGGAAGTCGTCCAGTGGATTCTAATCCGCTGTCTTGTGCAGTGGCACATTCTGAAAAGTTTGTATCAATGCTGTTGGAATAGCTATTTTGAGTTGCCGAAGCTACAACCTCAATGGGCACCAGGCATGTGACGACAGCATGTCACGTGGCCCACCAAACGCGCGACAACAAAAGCGAAGTGATACCCTCCCTGAAATGCCCCTGAAGAGATCCGGACTGCTCACGAAAACGAAAAGTGACGACCTTGCCAAGGCAAGGACTGCTCACAAAACTCTCGACGGCGTGACTGACTGACAAATACTAGTATATACAAGGCAACTACACCCATCGTCGAATGAATATAAGCCAGCGGGTCCGCTTTGACCACATTTCCTATTCAATAAATGCAACGGCGATTCTTGTTTGGCCAGGGGGACTCGTTTCCTATTCGACATTAGCAATGCCTTTTGAAACACGGAGTGCCTCGAGCTCTGAAGCCAACACCAGTTCGGAAAAAGTCATCGTCGAATATGAGAGATCAAAATGCAGATGCACAGGATCCAAATATTTGGCGCCATGAGAGCCGGCGGCAAAGAACACCTTGCCAACATGACGCACGCGTTCGAATATTTGATGGAAGTAAGGCGTCAACCAATGGTGGTGTTGGCTTCAGAGCTCTAGGCACTCCGTGTTTTGAAAAGGCATTGCCAGTGTCGAATAGAAAATGAGCCCCCCTGGATAGGAAATGGACCGCTGGTTTATATTCATTCGACGATGGCGTTTTCGGATCGACAAAAGGAGTAATTACTCCGGGGTCTGACAAATTGTCAACCAACTCCCATCACGTCCCAGGTAGTCAATGCATGCTGCGAACCCACGTATATTTTCACCGTCAGTGTTGCGGCTTGAGAGACCACCGCATCCTTCAGCATTGCCACTTGTTGTCAGTTTCACATTCTACCGCTCTCTTCGGTCGATGGGAGTATTGACTTGGTTGAAAGCATGAAGTGTGCTATAAACCCTTGTCTTTATAACCCTACCCCAAAAAGGCTTTGACATTCCTGCGTGTTTGTTGGGGACGACGTTTTCGTTTCTTAGACTCAACGCACAGGTCAACGCAGCCAGCACCGCAATGGTACGAAACGACCTTGGGCGTGACCGTGCAACAATCAAACGAAAACAAACGAAAGCATCCTTGTCAAGTCACAATGACACTATGCAGTGATTTGGACAAGCACGAAAGTAAACTCATGAGTTGTCATCCATCCAACACAAGGAAAACCAATGAGACGATGGTCTACGTGGAATCGCGCGGTTCCATGCTTGATAGGTTGCGCGTACATGCATACACAGACCGCTTGAACGTGGCGGCTTGATCGTCGTGGCCAACGGAACAATACTGCGCGACGACGTTCGATGGCCACATTTGATTGCCACTCTTGCCTTGGAGGAAACCCAAGCGGCCACCATACTTGGTCTTGCAAAGAATGATGTGTGTGTTGGTGCGGCAGATGGCATCTGGAAGCGCATCCCGCCCGACAATCGGGTCGTCCAAGGCCGAAATGCACAGCAGCGGCAGGCGGACGGTCACCATGACTACAACATCGAGAGCAACAATATATATTGAAAATCATCGTACCGTGGCGCAAGAGGATGCTCGATGCAGCTCGTCAATCGTTTCGCACTCGTCCATCTGTTGAAGCATGACATGTTCTAGCTATCGCACAGTCGTTGCATTCTCGAGCGCATCGAAATCGGGGCGATCCACAAACAACTCGATGTTCTTGGGCTAGACAAGTGTGTTGTCGTGCAACATACAAATGGCGATCGAACATGCTCGAAGAATTGACTCTTCATGGAGGCAGCAACGTGGGCGTTGTAGACGCTGCGATTCCATGCGGTGGCACTAAAGGCATCACTGACTGCCTTGTAATCGTATGGGTTGCTCATCGAGACCATGGCTGTGAGGGGACATTTGGTCCCTTCTTCCCCGCATACATGACAAAGATGTTGGCGCCAATGGAGAACCCAACGGCAATGAGCGGCGCCGTCTGCACTTTTGTCTGTCGCAAGTATTGGATGACTTCCCGCACGTCTTATGTGTAACCAGGCGTCCACGTCTACAGCATCATGATGATGCGATCTTCGTCACCACGAATCTCACTCGAGGGCTTGTCAAAGGAGTGTTACCACACTTACGCATGTTGAACGATACCACACGCCAGCCTTGCGCAAGAAGGGCGACGGCAGATGCACACACACAACTAGGAGGATACGATTGGTTAAATCAAAATAATTTGGAAAAGAAAACGAACGTCGCGGCTGCTGCCACTCGCACCGTGGTGTATGATCTAACAAGAGTGGGAATGAGAAACTAAGGACTGCACATCGTACAACGGTTGGATGGCCGTCTTTGAAAGGCAAAGTGGGGTGAACAGCCCAGTCAATCGAGACCTGGCCGCCATCCGACATGCGAACGAGCTCCCGTTCGTATCGGAGACTAGGGCTTGGGGTGCCCGTCGATGCTTTGATCGTTTGGAGATTACTACCACGACCACAGTGAGTGGTGTGGGATTGATTCGCCATACCCATTGAAGAGATACCATGTTGGCTTGTACTTTTGCGCTGCATTACATATCGAGGTCAAAACTATGGAGATGCAGGATTGTCATACGTACTCAGGTGCGTGCATTCATCGACGATGGCTTTATTGGCCATCGTATTAACAAAGATAAGGTCAGGGCGCTAGTCAAGACCAATGTGAGCAAATAATGCCAAGTAGCGGCCCAGATTGCTGAGTTGGTCTGGCAGCCGTCGGAACTCGACAGAGTTCGCGAAAGAATGCACAGCCATGACAATTGAGGCTTGTCGAGGTAACACCAGCACCACAAGTCCACACGGTCTGCAGCTTCGACGTGGTTGTCCCCCGCCAACGGACCTCCAATTGATTTTGTATTTGTGATTTCAACTATTTTGGCACCACTGCAGGTGTCGGTGAGACTTTAGCTCTATAGCACAACAATGTGAAGAGCGCCTGTGGAAACATGTCAAACGCGTGGGGATGGAGAAAGCAACCCACGCCCTATCATTATTGTAATATAACGTAAACTCCCAATTTACTGGGGGTTTGAACAGTAAATTGGGAGTCAAGTTGTCACTTTGTGCCCTAACCCTGGATTCTCCATAACGTTATGTCAATTTTTGCGACCTCTAATTGGATGGATATTTTCCAACGTGTTTCAACGTGGAGCTCCAAGTTTGAAGTATTTTGTAACGTGTCAATTTTCCGGTCCATGTGTTTGAGTAAAAATGTGGCGTCCGAAATAACGCCCTCAAAGTGGCTGTTTATGTGATGCAATACTTCTACTATCATAGAACTATGGTATATACCTAGTATTGTACCAGAAACAAAGTTACACGACCTACACCATCGCAAAATGCGCACGCGTGGTCATCGCCGCGTCGTCTTCGAAGGCTTGAGCATAATCAGCAATGACATTCGAGGTCCACATGGTCGTGCCGTCGCCTTGGAGAAAGCCCAAGTGGCCGCCATGAGCTGTCTTGACGAGAATCACATGGTCATTCTCGAGGATCTTTTGCTCGGGAAAAAGGTCGGGCGTTGCAATTGGGTCATCCATCGCCGAAATACACAGTACGGGCACGCGGATCGTCTCAATGTCTACATATCCTATGATTCGATCGCACCAACGACAACGTCAACGTACAATTGGCACACGACGCATCCCGGTAATAGTCGTCCAGTGACTCGTACCTACGAACAGACGATATGGAGGATCGTCCATTCGGACTGATTGTCCTACCCTTCAATGCGACGCGACATCAAGTCGTCAATCTCACGCAGCGTCGTCGCGGCGTTGATCTTAGTCCAGTCAAACTCGGGCTTGTCAACAAACGGAAGCATACTTTGCGGCTACAACCCGACGACGATGGCGATCGTTCGTCCGTAGTGCGGCCAACATACCACTTTTTGGAACTGGCGCTTGATAGCTGTCGTAATCGCGGCATCCCACATGTACCGGTTCCACCACGATCCTTGGAACGCCTTGTCCAGAGCGAGTGTGTCGTAGACGTTGCTAACGGAAACTATTGCTGTGAACTTGGACGCGTCGCCATCTTCGCCCGCGCACTTGACCATGAGATTAGCGCCATTCGAGAAGCCAACGCCAATCAGTGGGCCAGTCGGTATTGCCTTGGAACGCAAGTAGGTGGCGACATCGCGAACATCGCCCGTGTAAAAGCCATTGCTTGCCTAGAAGGAGGACTGAATGATTCCCATTCGAACGACATCCTATGTACGCGAGCAGTCTTGATGGTCGTGTTGCCGCAGCCGCGACTGTTCATTGCGACGACACGCCAGCCTTTGGCAGCAAGGGCTGTGGCTGTCATTCGGACGTACGTCTATCGATAAAGATGTCAATGAGTGCATGATCAATCGACTCACGTACGTCGCGACTGCTTCCACCCGCGCCGTGGTGAATGAGCTAACGAATGGTGGTTTGTCCATGAATGTTGATCGAGTCGTTGGGTCGTACGATTGTCGGGTGGTTGTCTTGGAATGTTTGCGTGGAATGAACGAGCCAGTCGAGGGAGACGACACCGCCGTCCGACATGGTGACTAGCTCACGCTCGTACGTGACCTTAGGCAACGGACTGCCTCGTGCCGCAACGATCGTGTGGATCGTTCTATTCGATGTCAGACAAGTATTTCAGAACACTCGTACCCTGAAAAGAGGTACCATGTTGGCGTGTAGGCTTCGTCTACAGCGAAAGGGGGTAAGGTTAGGCTGCGCTGCACACGTACGCAAGGCAGGGCATTTGTCCACGACCGTTTGGTTGGCGGTCGTTTGTTTGAAATGGAGAGCAGGTGTCTAGTCGTGCGGAGGTGACGTTGTGAGTGGCGGCGTGGATGGTGTCGTACCGTCATGTGTGGACTTGGCGGAGAAGACGCTTCTTTTGAAATGAACAGGAAGGCTTCTTTGCGTTCGATCGTAAAACTTGTAGCTAATTGTGATTATGGCTGACTCGAGTGGTGGAAACCACCGCCATGTGGTGAGAACTTGGTTGTGCTCAACGTAACATGATTTCTACTTTGGATTCCAGAGTAGTAATTGTATGGTCACTTGGTCTTCTTTTCCACAGGAGGTTCATTATTGAACGCGCTTGGTCACTGCATCGCCCATGTGCATTACCATCCATTGCGCTGACAGCAAACACATGTGCAATCCTTCACGAGAAATCGTAAAGCATCACCAGTTAGAAAGCGACGTCATCATGGGGAAATCGTACGATGCTGTGGAAGGGGATTGGATTATTTATCGTTCCAGCTCAGTCCTTTTCGAGTGGTGTGCAGGTACGGCATTCCAAGCAACTTGCGGATAGTGGGAAGTTGAAGCAAAAACACCAGCTGCACAATCACCAACACTTGCGTCCCGTGTGTTCCTGTAAGCATTCTTCCAAGCTGAGCTATAACTTTTCACTTACCCTCTTGTTCCTAGAACCCAACCCCTCGTGACGTCACATTCCCCCTACCCCCCATAAACGTCACCACAATGCCCGATTTCGTCGCACATCACGTCCCATACAAACCCCATATGACCACCTAACCCCCACCCATATTCGATCTCAAATTGCTCGGAAAGGCTCCACAACAAGTACAGTGTACGTAGTATTTCAAAACGATGTCGTGTGTTCGTACAACCTGCTCGAAAAATGGCTCATTTGGAAGGCGAAGAAGTGCTAAGTAAAAAGTGAATGCACTTCCCCGCTGCGATTATGGCAGTGCCGAGCGGTCGTATCGAGGCACCACATGGGCATATGGTGCTAACAAACCATGATTTCGACAATCGATTCCCAAATAGTAATACCCTCGATTTCTATTCGCACAACACGCGTCTCGATTTCTGAGTGACCAGGCGGACGACTTTGCGTCGTCGTCTGTGCCATCTCCACTGCCATCGTGCCTTGTCGTCACCCCCTCTGGTGATCTCTTCTTTGGTAAGTTTTGCCATTCAAACCCGCTTGTAAATCGAGAATGCTACTACGCGGAGGTTGCTGTTGGGCGATGCGAGTTTTTGCTCTCCGAATGACGTGTGCCAATGGCGGCAATTGCTGTGTTTGTCACGAGTGATGCTGGAGCGATGGGTCGTCTGGTCAAGGCAGGCGGGGTGCCGCGGGGCGTCCATGTTGTCGAGTCGTGCTGATAGAGTCAACGCAGAGTCATCATGGATGCGAGCCAATGCAGAAGGATAGCTGAACATCATGGCAGGGGGCGTTGGCGCCCCCCCACTCGTCCACGAAATACTCGGCGTCTCTGGAAGTTTTTTTAATGTACAAACAATAGTGTTGAACGATGTTTTGTATCGACACGCTGGGGATCTCTATATCGAGCAAACATGTATGCATCCAAACAACACTCCCATGAATCTTCATGTCAACTTTGCGACATCGACAGGGTTGTTGGTACCTGCAGCTCGACGCTGGGTACACGTGGAGCCGAGGAACTTTAACGAGCAACCACTATATGGAACGCCGCCGTCAAGACCAGAACATGTTGAGGCAAGCTCCGGTCGGGAATGACGTGGCCGTTGTTGTTACGAAGGGGCGCGGATGAGTGTGCGATGGGCATTTCCGAAATCCTGCAAAAAACCAGGTTTGCCCATCAACATTTATCCGGATAGTCCTTGTACCGGATGCCATTCAAACCCTGAGGTCCTCACTTGCATTGGTGAATCATGTCGACCAAGAAACGCCGCGGTAGTAGCAAGACCCCCAGTGCGTCCGGCGCCAAGAAGTCTGACGGGCACATCCGCATTGATTACGACAGCATGGCCTACCCAGCTTTGTACGGTCAATTTGAAGCTGCGCTGAAGCGCGACTTTCCCTCGGTGGACTGCGCGGGCGGGAAATACCCTCTGCCGGCGTCAAAGCAGCGCTGGGTCTACATCATCTACGCCATCCAATTCTTCTTTGCCATCTTCCTCATGGTGGGAGAAGAGACGATCAAGAAGTACGAGATTCCAGTGGACGAGTACTGGCTTGAGAAGCTGCGCGAGAACCGCTACATGCTCATTCCCGGAGTGATGATGCTCTCGCCCATTCGCACGATGCTGTCCAACACGGGCGCGTTCGAAGTCTACCTCAATGGTACGTTTCTTGGTCCATACCTCGTGAATGATCCTTTTGGTAGACGAACTCATCCATTCAACGATCGAGAAGGGCAAGACGATGACCGTCGGGGTGAGTCGCCATCCTTCTTCCGCACATACTCACATCTCTCGCTCTAGGAATTGAAAATGTTTCTCGTGGGCAAAGGCTACGAACCAACGTCTACGAAATGATTAACTCGCAGTTAACACGTCTTTGATTGTTCATCTCGCCCCACATTGCAGGCCCAGTTCGATGCATTTCCGCTTGATTTCAAACTTGCTCTTGCCTTGGAGTCGCCGCGTGAGCATGTCCAACGAGTCCGTTTGCCCTTGCCGCAAGACGCATTCTTCGCCGTACGAGAACTCGGCCGCTTGAGTCCATCCCGCCGCCGCGAGGAGGAGCAAAAGAGTCGCCACGAATCGTCGCATGGGAAAGCCACAATGGGCGAAACCCAGCTGGAGCGGTTTCGGCGATGAAATTTCGAAGGGATATTAATGCCAAGGGTCACGTATTTTTACGCGATATTGGAATACGACAAAGATACACGAAAGACGACGACACGCGTTCCATTGGATTATGCAAGGAACGCCCTCTTGACACGATCGCTTTACAGATACAAAGCACGAGATGTTTACTTCTTCGTGGGCTTGACACCCTTCTTCTCGATCGCACTCTTGAGCGCCTGCGACAGAAACAGTGAGCGACCTGGACACAACGATGATGCGATCGTACCGAGTAGTTGGGGACCACGCGCGAGGTCAACGTGGACCAAATTCGTTCGTCTGAAGAAACATACGTGAGAGAAGGATGGTACAGGAGGCTGGCGTACCATTGAGGTAGATTTCAAACGCGCCCGTCTTGGAGATCAATTGACGCACGGGCGAGAGCATGAGCATGGCGGGGACGACCATGAACTTGTTCTGTTCAAAGTACTTCAAGTGCTCGGGGTCGATGGGGAGCTTGAAGTAGTCGACGATCTGCGACGCAAACATGAACGCAAGGGTCATCGCCACCTGGAGCACAAAGATCAGCGTCACGAGCGCTTGGTTCGACGTCGTCAACGGGTACGCGTCGGTCTTGACGTCAAGGTCCGGGAACTCCGCCTTCAAGTTTTCTTGGATGTTCTTGATATGGGGAGCAAATCCAGTCTTGTCGTAGAGGATGGAGAGGCGGTTGCCGGCCTTCGTCTCGGTCTTTGGAGCCATTGTGGTTGCGCGGAATAAAAACTTGAATGCTGCCGTCGGTGACGTCGACAACGCCCGACGGATTCCGGTTGATTTGAATTTTTATCCGGATATCGAGTCACCATCCCACGTTCCGATGTGGAACTTTGTTTGCAGTCGAGAAAAGGCGCGAAATGGCGCAAGCGGCAGCGGCCCAGCGCCGCGCCAGAAGCCCATGTAGCGAACACCAAGGAACGATATTATGCATGAACATCACGGGGGAATCAAGCGCATGAGAGACTTGACACGCATGAAGTCGACACTGCAAAAACCATGACGAGAATCTTGTCGGTACGAATCTCTTAGGCGAGTTTGGGCGCAGATGATGGAGTAGAGGCGGCCAAGGATCGCGCGAAGTTGGCCTCGTGAAGCGAAAGCAAGGCCTGGATGGTCTCCTGGGGGGTTCGTGGGGAGATTTTACGCGTGTACTTTTTCCGTTGACGCTTTGGTGTCGCGTTGGTGAACAATTCCTTCTTTGCCTAGCAAAGCTCTGTCAACAAGTGCACCGCGACGAACGATTCCTACGTGGTGATGGCGATGCGGTGTGGGGATCGCTGGCGGGATTCCAAACTTGTGTGTTGGTAGGATATGTACACCTTGCTTGACAGACGTCGATGGATGCTTCGTCGCGAGACTTTGTTGTTGTGGGGTGCTGTTCTTCTTCCGTACAGGTGCGCTCGCCACTCCTCTTGTCGCATGTACCTTCTTCATCGGCGTCTTGACATCGAAGATGAATTGTCCAAGCCCCGTGTGGAGGACATCGGTCAAGTGGCTGTGGCAAAGCACGCATGCATCCACAGACGTTGCGCCGATGTTCTCTTGGACACGACGGCAAGTGCACTTGTCGAGTGGCGGGCTACCTCTGGCATTCATCTTGCGGCCGACGAATGCAATTCCAAGATGGCCGTTGAACCGCGCCACGTTCTGCGGGACAAAATCATCATTTAACCCATGGAAATGCCCCATTGATGGGGTTTCTACCTCAAACACACAATCTTGGGGACGTCCCGATTCGCCACAACCTCTATCCACACGCGTACATGTTTTGCGCACGTACGCGAATCACCTCTGTCACGTGCATCAGTCCACCGCGCCGGCGGCGGTGCATGATGGACTGGTGGGTTCAGCCAATATGTCCCATAATTGGGTCAAACGCTTCCCATTGGTGGAGAGCCAAAAGCCGCGATCTTTCATCCATTGCTACAATGCCACCCAAGAAGAGGGAGAAAGCTGGGTCCAAGGTGACACCCAAGGCCGTGACGTCATGGCACGAGCGTCTCGTCGCACATCGCCAGGAACGAAAGGACTATTTGTTCCACCTGAGAGAACGGGACTTCAACAGCGGCGCCCCGACGACGCTAGCTGAAAAGGTATGGACAGATAGGTATGTATCGTTGAATCCAGTCTAGGTGCACCGAGTCGTGGAGCTAGCTGGTGGCAAAGGTCAGTTGAAGGAATCGCCGCCGTCGCATTTGTCCTTCAAAGTACTGTCGTGTGCTGTGTGCGTTGCTGACTTGGGGCAGGACTGCATGCACAAACGCCCCATGAGTCGGCTGGATTGGACTGGACTCGAGATTAATGGTTGGTTTCCGACGTTGGTTGCTCGGACAGTGCCCCCAGGTACGACAAAATGTGTTTGTCATGAAGGTAACAATGTTGTAGGGGTACCTGTCAAGCCCTCGACATGCACGCATTTGAGCTTGAACCGTAAGTCGAATCATACGAGTGATCCCCTCCACTCCCATTCGTAGACACTGACATCAATGACGTTGAGATCAAGCACATTGCAAAGCTGAAATTCATCCAAGTCCTCGACATCTCGGGGTACGCTCTCTCTTTTGCATGTCCATGTCACCGATCTAGTTGCGACGTCTTGACCGACGGGAGTTTGCATCTCATTCGACGCTCGCTGAGCCAACTCACGGAGCTCCACATCAACGACTGCCGTAATTTCACACCCGACACTATCATGGCGACGTGGGTCGACTGTACGAGACTGCGTAGCCTTTACGCCCAAGGGTGTCTGGGCGTCACGGACCGCGTATTGCAGTGCATCGCAACGACGAAACGAAACACGCCGGAAGCATATGCCCACGCCCTCGACTTTCGCCGATGTCGCCACGTTACAGACTCGGGCGTGTCGGACATTGCCAACACCAAACTCGGTGGGATGACGACATCTCTTTCTTCTTCTTTGACTCGTGAGGCAGAGATGACGCTGCGCTTCTTTGGCATTGGTCAATGCCTCCACGTGAAAGCCATGGCGTTCTTTGCGTTTGAAACGAGCCGATCGTTGGCCCATCTTGAGACGCTTGAGATGGCCACGCTCGATGTCGACGAGACGTCGTTTAGCTGGCTCGCGACCGGTTGCCCTCGTTTGACTCGACTCAATCTCGCCAACTGCGTCAAACTCAACGATTTTTGCCTCCTCCTCTTGGCCAAGTGCCGCGCCTTGCGCTGGCTCAACTTGAAAGGTTGTGCCTTGGTCACGCCCGTCGGTATGACACACGTGCTGCCACAACCGTTTGGTCAAGAAACCCTAGGATTACGCAATCTGCTCGTCGACGGTGCGCGCAACGACGACGACGACGCCGGCGCGTCACCACTTGCGTATCTCAACTTGAAAAACTGCATCCGCGTCGACGACACCGGCCTCGCCGTGCTCGCGCAAACGTGCTTGGACCTCGAGACGCTCAACTTGCGGGGCGTACCCCATGTGACCGACGCAGGTCTCACCGCCCTCGCCAAGCGGTGCACGATTCTCAAAAAAGTCAAACTCTCGGGCATGTCCCATGTTGACGCCATCGTCTGAGTCCGAGTAGGCTGCCGCAACCCCGTCTTTTACGGCCGCCCCGACGTCGGCGACGACGGCCTCCGCGCCCTGAGCAAACTCTGCCGGCAGCTCGTGACGCTCGATTTGGCAGGCGCGCCGCGCGTCACGTCGGACGGCGTGGCCGCCATCACCGCTACATGTCGTCATCTCATGGACGTCAACTTGAGCGAGACCAAGATTGACGACCACGCGCTGGTGGCGCTGGCGGCGCTGTGCCCTGCCATCCACACGTTGCATCTCACCAAGGTAGTCATGGTGTGGGAGGTCTCTAACGTTTCGATGGGCCAGTGCAAAGAACTGACGGACGTGGGTGTGGACGCAATCGCCGGTGGCCTCTTTGCCTTGACCACGCTGGTGCTGGCCTACTGCGGCCAGCTCACGAATCGATCGCTCGAAGCGCTCGGACAAGCCAAACTTCCGTTGCGACTTGTGGACTTGACCGCGAACGAACGCATCACGGACGATGGCTTGACAGCGCTCTGCAAAGGCTGTCAGACGCTGCGAACCATCCGTCTCAAAGGTAGACCTCGTGACTTCAACACCAAACTCCAGCTGCAGGCTGTGAGCGGTTGACGGACACGTGCATCCGACGGTGCGTGGCCCACTGGCTCCCGTTTGCGGTGCCGCCGCCGCACGCGTCTGGCGACGTATGTGGCATCGAGAGCGCGTCGCCGCAATGGATCGATATTTACGAGCACTTGGTCGGCCATTACGAAGCAGCGTGTCGCCTGCAGGCGTCCGTGCGCAAGTGGAAGAAACGCGAATCGACAATCCAAGCCATGGCGCGTCGAAAGCTGCAGCGCAGTCGACGCGCCGCCGTGAAAATCCAGCGCTGCTATCGCCGTCACCATCAAGTACGCCAGTGGTTGTCATTCGTGCCTCACGCATCGATCTTAGTGGCAGGCCTTTTTGCACATGCTCTCAGTGGGCCGCAACTTGCACGTGGTAGTGAAGATCCAAGCGACGTACCGCGGCAACAAGACCCGCGTGGGCACGCGTGCGTGGAAAGCCCTTGCCTTCGTCAGTGCCAACTCTATCCAACGCGGGGCCAAGCACCACCTCTACCGCCGCCACGGGTACCTTGCAGGCCTCAAGCGACGCGATGGACTGACGGTCTAGACATGCTCGGACGATCCAACGCATCTACCGAGGCCATTGCGGTCGCGTCGATGCCCATGCCCTCGTGCAGGCGCGACGCGACGCCGCCGGTCTTGCCATCGTGCAGTGGTACCGCCGCGCCCTCGCCCGCTATGACTTTGTCCAACGGTGACGCTTTCACAAGTCCATCGTCGCCTCATGTATCGTCCTAGGGCCCGCGCCATTGCGCGCCAAGTGCGGTTGATCCAACAGACGTATCGGTCGTACAGCCGCCGCCGCCGGTTCCGCGACCTTGCGTTACGGTTCCTCGGATGCGCCACGCGCATCCAATCG
>VJMH01000179.1:0-16983 GCA_009835185.1 Aphanomyces stellatus
GACTACAGTCGCATTAGGTATCTGGAGTGGATTGAGGATCATTTTGACAACCCTGCTGGTATGTGCGGCGAAGCTTCATGGGCACTAACTTCTGTATACTAGGGATACCGGTCCTTACTCCATCCACCTCCAACCTTCGATGGTGGATGGTGGCCTCGTATCCCCACACGACACTTCACCCTAGCCCCTAAGCCTGCGTAGAAAACCTCGTGAAACTGTTGCTCGCCCACATCTTGAATATGTGAAACTGCCACCAATCATCCATTGTTGACTCGTGCAATGCATTTTGTTGATTAAATATATTCCGTGTGGTCGACCTTCCTTGGGACGACTCTTGAGTGCCATGCCTATGCCAGCGTCGCGGTGGTGAGATTGCCATTGCTGTTGAGGTTGAGCAGCAGATTGGACTTTTGCTGGGCCACAAACACATCCGCGAGGAGGTTGTTGGATCCATTGCCAGCGATGACGACCTGTTTGTTGCCCGCCAGCGCCAACGTCACGTCCAGGCGTTGCATCTGCAGCAAGAACGCGCGCTGTTTTTCCAGCTTCCCAGACGCGACGCCTTCTGCCTCGGACACGATTTCCTTGGCTTTGGCTTCGCCCACGGCCTGGATGCGCGCCACGTCCGCGGCCATCTTGAGCTTGAGCGCCTCCATTTCCGCGTGGATTTTCGTGATTTCGGCGTCGCACTCGGCGTGGATCTCTGTTTGGATCATCTCGGTCTCGGCCTTGAGTTTGGCGATCGACAAGTCGGCGTCGGCGGCGATCTTGGCGCATCGGACTTGCATGTCTTGGTCGATCTGCGTCTGGATCTTCTTGGTGTCGGCGCGGATCATGTCGATTTCCTTTTGGATCTCGGCGCATGCTTGCTTCCCTGTCTCCGTTTCTTCCATCCGTCGCATGTACTTGGACAACTTGGTCGTGTCGATCTCTTCCTTGTACTGGAGCAGCTGCATGTCGCTCTGCTGTTTCATGTTTTGTTCCTTGATGGCGCTCGTGTACGTGGTCTTTTCTTCCATTTGGGACTCAAAGTTGGCTGGCAGAAGCACGTTTGTGATGGAGACGCTGCTAATCTCGACGCCATATGGGTTGAACTGTGCGTTTAGGTTCTTCTTGATGTCCTCGGTGACGCAGTAGAGCACTTTGGCTGCCGGTGGCTGCTCCCACATCTCGTCATCGTCGTCACCCGTCTCGGCGTACTTGAGTGTTGGTTTGCGGTCCAAGAGCGGCGCGTCCATCGCATTCTCATCGAACTTTTCTTCTTCGTCCACCGCGGGCATCGGTGCCGGCGGTCGCAGCTGCAGATCGTTCTTGAAACGTTCCTTGAGCGTGCCATCTCGAAGGCTGTACACTTCGGTGTGTTCGACGCTGCGGGCGAGCGCGCGCACGGCCTCTTCTTGGGCATCGCGCAGCTGTGTCTCGAGGCCTTGGGGGCCCAGTTCGTAGACGAAGCGCTTGACCAAGTGCGGGTCTTCGCCCTTGCTTTCGTCGCCCGTGATGCGGAAGACCAGACACATGTCGATGTGGACCGTGACGTCATCGGCCGTCTTGCAGCCCTTGACGGGCGTGTCAAACACGACAAACTGCTTGGTCACGAGGTATGCGACCTTGGTGAAGACGGACGCGTAGTGGAAGCCAGAGGGCCACACGGGACTCGTGCGTCCGTCGGGGTACGTAAAGTCAATGTCTTTGCCGTGGTGCTGGACGATCGCGTACATGCCATCAGGGATGCGGATGTACGGCATCAGCGGCATGCGGCCAGGCTGGAGGATCACAATCGTGTCGCCGTCTTTGCATTGGCCAAAGCGTTCGTTGGCCTTGTCGACACGCCAGACGTGGTCAAAGAGAAGGTGGGTTTGGTGCTTGGAAGCCATCGCAATGGTTGTTGTCGACGCAGCGCGTGCAGGGGCCATCGTTGTGTCGGATGTGGTGGGATTGTCGAAAGATGAATTGTGAACTTGGTTGATACCGACTTGACAGACGACTTTGTCGAAGGAACAGTGCCACGTGACACGTGGGGCTGCCACGTTTTTGCACGTCCTGGGGCCAGGGAATGCTCCAAAGATGTGCTGCGACGTGTTTCTGGCATCCTGGGGAAGCCACCATACTGAATCCAAGTCAACGAAATCTCTTGTTTTGGAAATATTTCAGACCTTGCATTTGATTGGCTGGATCCTCACCAATGGGGGACGACCTGGGATGCATCTCAAGACCAAAATGGAGACTCAACCCGCACCCGCCCGACATCGGTTGGCGCCGTCTTCGAGGTAGGAGCTCACAAAGGGTGTCGAGAGCGCCTTGACTTGCAACATGGACACAATTCGTCATTTGACTACGTAGTACAAACATTGGGCCTGTGGGGCATCCAGATTCAGTACTATATATGGAGATGAATGCCAAAACGGGTGGAGTGGATTGGCCGTCCAATTGTAACATTTTTCGTGCGTTTCACCCAATCAAATTTGGTGAACACGACCATCATTCTTGATTCCTTCCACAGAAACAAGTTGTGGTGACGACGACGACCTTTCCCAAGTTGCGTGTCTTCAAGAATTTCCAAGGACGAATAGCTGGCATCCTTGAGTTCTTCATGCAGCGTCTCTTTCATTTCTCAATTCAACTAATACCATGTCCAACAACAACAACAATACGAGTCGCCAGACGGTCGTGGTGCAGCAATCGATCCGGCGCGCCATCGACGCCGAGCGCACGTTCAACCAAAAGACCAAGGACGGCGGCATCCCACTCGTGCTCGTGCCGCGGTACGCGCAGCTCCTGGACACGTTCGTCCGCATTCCGTCGGGCATGTGGGTGCTCTACCAGCGCTGGAACGCCCACGCTGGCATCTTGGAGCCTGGGCTGATCACAGCTTGGCCTGCCTGCAACCGCGTCTCGCACATCGTGACCAAGCACGCCGTGACGTACTGCGCGCCCGTGAAGCGGTGTGCGACGTCCGACAACGTCATGATCGACATTGACATCTCCATCAACTTTCAAATCGGACCCAAGCCCGACGACGCCGTCAAGTTTGTCTACGAGCTCGGCGCGCAACGATTCAACGAACTCATTTCGATGCTTACGGCCGAGGGAATCCGCGGACTCGTGCATTCGGTCCGCCACGACCAAGTGCACGACCTCCGCGAGGAGTTTGCGAGTGGGATGAAGAAGGACCTGAACGCCAAGCTCGCGGCGTTTGGCGTTGTCATTCACAACGTCAAAGTGACCAACGTCGAACTGCCGACGCGCCTCTCCAAGACGCTCGAACACACGACTGCGTTCAAGACCAAGATGGAAGAGCAGGAAAAGAAGCACGAGAACGACATGCGGATCTTGTTGAACGAAGAGACGCAGCTGCTCACGGCCATCCAAAAGGAGAACGACCGCAAGATCAAAGACTTGGTCGCACTCAAGGAACGCGAGCTCATCTCGCGGCAAAAGCTCGTGTTGGACGCCGAGAGCAAAATGGAAGTGTTGTGCATCAACCAACACGCCAAGTTCGACGCGCTCATCCAGCAGACCGCCGGGCAAAAGGACATTGCGTTCGCGGCGGCGTCGGCCATCGCGACCAAGAAGCGCAACGACGCCATGGTCAAGCTCGTGATGGCCCAGCGTGAGTACGAGCAGCGCGTCAAGGCCGAACAGATCAAGCAAGACGCGCTCGTGGATGTCGCTCGGCGGCAAGCCGAGGGCATTCTCGCCGCCGCCGACGCCGAAGCCACGTCGGCCGACGCACTGGCCGTGAAGCGGCAGTTTGACGTCTCGACCAAGAAGAACGCGGTCGAGAAGGCGCTCGTGAGCCAGGCCAAGATGGTCATTAGCGGCGAGAACGGCGAAGCACTCATCCGACGCCTCGTGGAAGCCTAAGCCAACACAGGACGACCACCGCGTGGAAGTGGTTACCTTTTATAACTTAATTGTGTGGTTTTGTATCGATGGCGTGAGGAGGTCGGGACGAGTGGCAGGGGCTGGTAGCCAGCACACTAGGGAAGAGCTTCCTCGAAAAGTGTGTTTCTTGGATTTGGTATTCGTTTTGTGCCTTGATTCAGATGAAAATTGTCAGAAACGCGTTTCTGTTGCAATTAACGGTTTGACCAATCATGTGCCTCTATAACGACGAATCGACAATTTCAACTTTTGTGATATCTTATCGCGGCAGACGTTGGCGGTTGGTAACTGGCAGGATCTTTTTTCATTCGCGAGACACACCGTGTCATGGATCGCAGAGTCTCATTCACACTCAACGAGCCAAGCATTGCACCGGTCCAACAAGCATGAAGATCGAATCCCGAGCCATTCTCACAATTCCTCGTAGGAAGAGCCTCGCAAACGATGTGAGCGACGAACTGAACCAACATTAGCTTGGCATATGTAGCAAGGTACTTGACAGTGTGGAAGTCATGGCAGTGCCTTCATTGACTTATATTTGCCACCTAGATGGTCGCAACAATTCAAAAGTGGAACTGAGCCCTGTCGTCAAAGGCAGCAACACGATGAGGCACGAGTGTATTCGGCGTCGTGTTGATGGCAAAGCTGTGTGCAGAAGAAACCTCCATGACACGAATGTTATCGGCACGATCTGTTTTTTGTAAGTCAATTCGCTTGAATGTGTGGTTCGCACGCTACAAGTAAGCGACGCCAAACGGACCCGAGGCGCGCCACACGACAATCACAAAGAATTCTTATACCACAACTGACACGTGTACTAATAAAAGCCTACATGGCCTGTTTTGTACCGTGTTTTTTGAAACGATCAATCGTGTTCGATTGAATATTTGTTGCCGAGGTTCACTCTTCCGCTGGAAACTAAAGTTGTTGTTTGCGGGGAAATCTTGCGTTCAGGATTGACCATGCGGAACTGAGGCACGAGTGCAATGCGTTCACAGCCATGACCGAGAAACGATGCTTGGCCATCGAGGTTGACAGCTTAACATTTGAAAGTTCGTTTTCTCGATGGAAGTGCATCGTGTCAGGCAGTCGCGCGTGACGCTGCTCGTTAAAGTGCATCCAAGCGCGGGTGTAGCGGCACAAACGGCTGCGCTCAACGTCACCAAGCAAGCGTTCTTGGTGAAACTCCAAGGCTTTGATCATGGAATGGACGACTTTGGACACGTCACAGGGATCCGTCTGTGGTAGCAACGTGGGTGGGAAGCTGGCACGTTTGACGATGAGCCGACAGATTGGACGCCACAACGCTTCAACTTGAACCGATGCGCGAGCCTTGAGGTTCCTGCGGTCCGCATGTTGTCTTGATTGGACTGAATTTGTGACATCAAACACATCTTCGAGCCGCGGTCCATTGAGAGGCATGGTGAGCATACTACCATCATGCATAAAGTACGCTGTGGGAATGTTCTTGGAGGTGGGGTTGTACAGATCATACAGTGCAGCCGCGGCGCATTGGACGAAGGTAGCTGATGCCGATGGCATGTAATTGGCAGCTGATGTTGCCTCCATGTGTTTGGACATGGAGCCTGGGAGTATGGCGTCCGAGTAGGCGATGTCGCAAGCAGCGGGAAAACCGATAGGTCATTGCATCCCCCCGTCGTCAAGACCACTGATGAAAAGAATCTGCGCGGCTTTTTACGTTCAAAATGATCCAATGGGAATCGAGCATTTGGTCGAATAAAATACTCTAATTATATTTTCGATCTTAAATCGATGCATTGAGAGTTGAGCAGTTTGGCCTCGCTGGGTTGGGAATGACTTGCTACTTCTCTGTAGAATGCGAGGCAATATAGGTCACGATATGATGACTTTATATGGGGTCAATTTCATCTTGCCGAGAAATTGTTTCTCGACTCGAACGACCAAACAATCTGAAATTGGTTCTGCTGCAGGTTTTCAAATAATGTTTTGACCACAAATCTGTGGATAGACAGGACTCGATTGATCTCAATGCTCGTGACGGACACATGAACAAGCCCCCACCCTTTTGGTAGAAGGTTCGGTCTACCAACAAAGACGAGCAAAGGAAGCTTGCCACTCGCACTTGACACAACAGGGAAACGCGGCCGGCGTAGCATCAACGCATTTATTAAATGAGATCGAACTATATTCCCTCGTTATTCGATGACCATTGACCTTGGACAATGCTGGAAGTGAAACAAGCAGTACTGACAAGCAGATGGCGCGCGAAAACGTTATTGCTTCGAGCCAACACCAGCACAGAAAACGTTGAAAGGGAGTAAAAAAGATACATCGGTTACAACCAATCAAATAGCGTCTCCTTTTTTTCTTGCTATTTAGCCCATTTAACCCACGATTGTGATGCACTCCATAAATTTTCCCAACGCCAAAAATACAAAGATAACCCCAACGCCACATGTTCGTCACCAAGAGGACAAGCTGGTATCTCGGCAAGACGACAATGGGATTCAGTGGCTCTACAGTGATGCTATGAACCACCGAGAGGACCAAAAGCCGGAGGTGGCCCGTCGCGTGGGCGCCATTAATCCATGCGTGAAAAAAGCGTTGCAATGCGATAGAAATGTCTCGCGGCGTTTCTAAGTCCCATGTGCAAGTTTGTCATTTTTCGATTTTGCATCCGCCGCACGTCTCGCGCTCGTCCAGCTTGCCTCCACGCCCCACGACGCTGGTGGCCTCGGCCACCCATCCGACTGATCAGCACTCTCTTCCGCACGGACGCGGCAGCGCAGCTACTCAAGTCTGGCAGGATCGCGCATGTGAGTACGGAACCCCCTTGGTACTGAACCCCAAGACCCCGGCTCGACATCCATCATGCGTGTCCAAACAGACTTGTTTTGCCCGCTGGCCGTACTTACCCACCGCAGAAGAGACGCCTCAACGACGATGAACATCGCATCCACGGCAAGGGCGGTGACGACGACAGAGACAATGGAATGCGACATTGGAAAACAACACTCGTATTTATACATGAGTCAATCGACTGCGCACGACACAACCACTCGACCCACAATCCAACAACGGGGCCGAGAAAAAGAAAAGTGTCTTGCAAACAACACATAGTCGATCGAGGGATCTCTGGAGAAGCACCGCCCACAGGAAGGCTGGCTCAAGAGCGCTGACGCATGCGTTGCACGGCGCAAAAACGGATGAAGACCTGCTGGCTTGGCTACTGCAACTTGCTTTTGCTACAGTAGTTGGTAAAACCGATATTGTACTCGTAGTAGCCGTTGATGTGTTCAAGCAAAGCAATCTGCGGTGTGGGGTGGACGGTCCTTATACCATTGAAGGGCGAGGGCGCTCCAACCTGAAAGGACAAATAATGTGAGGTTCAATTTGAGACTGCTAAAAGTCTTTCCAAAAAATAACCAAGTCAGGCGTCACCCCCTCGCAATTAATCTCCGGTACCCAAAAGCACCAAAAGTGGACAAGACACGATCGCACACGTCAGTTAAAAGGCGGTAGCATCATCCCACATCACTAGATTGCATCACAAGAGAATCCCTTTGAACCACATTTATGTGGTGGAACTCCAATGGAAGAATCCACTCGAACTATGTGGATCTCCTACCTCGTCGCCTACTAGACCATAGAAATCAGGCAAGTATGGTAGCCATAATGCCTGTTTTTACACCAAGCTCAAGTGATGGCACTGCGTGGACACGAATGCACATCTGGACGATGCGACTCACACAAGGCGGTGCCACCGACGCGCGACAGTCGTCCAATGCAACGGCAGATGGAGCCGGGGCACGTGGCCCAACATGTCTGGTAATCTGGTCGGTATACTCGGACCAAGTGCATCCCATCCACAAAATACAGGTGCAAGCGCACCACCCGCGTTTCTCGCGTCTGGGTTGGTGATTTGCACAAAGATAGTTCAACTTACGGTCCGCCAAATCTTTCTCGTTGTGCCATTGGTGGAAAACGAGCCAATCGGCGTAAATGTTGGAAAAACCGATTGTGCCACCCAGCCGCTCATCCAGCCGCCCAGACCAGACTATAACTCTATACACTGTGGCCAATTGGACCAATTTAACCGAAACCGCCCGATTGGTTTGAAGGATAAACCCGGATCTCACTATAAAAACGTTGTTGACCTCGGGTATCTTTGCAACCGAGGGCGTTTCGTGTCTGCCACCCTCGCATCGATGGCATGGGCCATCTCTCATTTCCAAATTTCAGGTCCTTCGTCAAGAACCCCGCGCTTCGGACGAAGACGGACGGCGGTCACCCTCACGACCACATTGGGATGCCAGTGGAGAACTCTAGCGCAAGCGGCGCGACGGCAGCAGCACGCCATGCGATCGGCCCCCTCTCGGTATTGCTCCCCGAGATCCCGACGCTCTTGGTGGCCCATGCGCCCGTCGCCGCCTCAACTGCGCCCCACTCGATCCCTTTTTTGACTTTGACGTCTGGACCTGCATCAACAATGATGCCATCATTGGAACAAGACCAGAAACACCAACCTTATTTACGCCCCCTTGGGCCCTCTGCCATGGCCCTCGCCGCCACCAACCTCGACGACGACGACCGCCAAGACCTATTTACGCTACCGCATCTCGTGGCGTCCATTGATCATCACCCAAGCCCAATGGATCCAACCCTTGAGACGACCCTCCTCCTCCCCACCAACGAGAGTTCTTCCTCGTTTGCGGCAGGCGACGCAGCCCATGCCGCCGACGCCACCTCGATGACCTTACGATCAACCACCACCACTCATTTATTGACTCGCTTGGCGGGTGCAGCTACTACTGCTGCGCGCCCCATATGCGAGTCCGCGACCACTGATTCCTTCAACGTCAACCTGCGACCGTTAGCCGGCGACCTTGAAGACGTGCAACGTCCGGGCAAAGACACATGTTCTTTGGCCTCTATGGCGACTCGACGCGAGTCCTCCGGATTGCTGCCGAGGCGGCCATGTCACGACGACACCCGCCTCTCTTGGCCCTGCCGCCGAGTGCGCTTCAAGCCGCCACTCGAGCCTGCTTGGGCTTCGACGACCCTTGTACCTTGTCGGTAAAAAGTCTTCCGATGTAGGAAGGCTTGGACAAGAGACGAGCCGTCGACCTGCATATATCGTTTAAAACCCTCTGTGGTTTAATGCATACGCCTTGACGTTGGCGCACCCGCACAGCATTATGTGTGTGAGGCCCCTCGTCGCCCTCAACTCAATATTGTTTTTCATCAGCAGAGTCGGTAGCGTGGATTCAATTTGGGCGCTTCCGTGAGCATTGCACTCAATTGTGGAAGCTAGAGGACGCACTTGAGCCACGCAGCACTCTACCGTATAAAAGATTGTCGAGAGCTCCGACTTTGCCGTGATGCAGCGTCGTCATCAGCGAGGCAAAGATGGAGCAAACCCTCGCCATCATTTCGACATGCATGGACAGCAACCACCAACACACAGGGCACGGCAACTCATCAACCAACTTCAAACACCCATGAGTGACCCATGCCACCAACACCTTAGTCGCCTGACGAGTTTGATTCCAAGTGTTAACGGCGACGGCGGTCTCTTGACCGCGATCGCTCACTCTTGCGCTCTCTCGAGCTCCCACGGGGGCGGTGGTGATGCGACGAATCGCTCTTGTGTCGCTTGTCATCGCGTTCGCTGCGGTGGCGGTCGCCTCTGTCGTGGTGTCGATCTCGGCTGCGGTCGCTTCGGCGGCGGTTCTCCGGGTCGCGCGAACGCGTATGTGCTGGTCGGGGCTCGTCGTCCACGAGTTGGTACTTTTCGTTGTGGGGCCCTTGGTGTTTGAGCTTCAAATGCGACGTTTTGACTGGAAGTGCCGCCGATGGCTTTTGATGCTGGTCGGCCGCCGAGATGCCCTTTTCCTTGCGGTGAAATTTGTTCCAGAGCTTCGACACCGACTGACTAAAGTCGACTTTGACGCGGCGGTCGTCGATCAGGACATTGTTCATTTTGAAATACGCTTCGATGCAGTGTTCCTTGTCGGTGAATTCGACAAACCCAAAGCAGAGGCTGTCGCCTGTCTTGAAATCCAAAATAATGTGCGCCGTGCACGGCCCAAAGCGCGAAAAGATAAGTTCGAGGTCCTCGGCCGTCGTGACTGGGTTCAACTTGCAGAGGAAGAGCACTTCATCTGGTGGCTTGACGTCGGCATCCGGGATGTCACCAATGACTTCAAGAAAGACGCCGCGGGACTTGGCCTCCCGCTCCCGCTGCATCGCGAGCAGCTCTTCTTCCGTCTTCCCATCGTCGTCGTTCAAGTTGTCCAGCACGCTGAGACGGATCTCGGCGGTTTCCGCGGCCGGCCGCTCGGCCACCGGCGACGACGGCGGTTCCACGAGTCCTTTGATGTCTGGGAACGGATCGTCCAGCACAAATGTGTGCAGGATGCGGCAGTCCTGGTACGGCCGCCCCTTGTCGTCCGCGTAGAGCTCGGAAATTTTCTGCAGGATCTCCAGTCCTTCGACGACGTGTCCGAAATGCGTGTGCTTGACCAGGTGCTCCAAATCGTCGTCGCGCATCGTGACAAAGAACTGACTCGTGTTCGTGTCGGGGCCTGTGTTCGCCATGCAGAGGCATCCCTTTTTCAGGTTGGGCTTCACGGCCAGCTCGTCTGGGAACGTCCGCGACGTGCCCGAGTCCAAGACGTGCCAGATCGAATCGCCGCCCGCGCCCGTCCCCGTCGGGTCCCCGCTCTGGACGAGCAGGTTTTCCTGGACATTGAAGAAGAGGACGTTGTTGTAGTACTTGACCTTGCACAGCTTGAGGAAGTTGATGCACGCCCGCGGCGCCTCCTTCACCAGCAGGTCGACCACGACTTCGCCGAGCGACGTCTGCAAGAGCACCGACATGACGCTGCCTCTCGATCGCACAAAAATGCCGCGGGCGTTTAGGGCCAGGGAGATTAACCGGATCCGGATAAACTTGCAAGGTGAATAAATGAATTCGAATGGCATGCACAACGCGGTTGCCACGAGAACATCCTTTGACAAACCGCAGGTTGCCCCCCACGTCGTGTCGGGTCGCTTGAATGTCGAAGCACGCGCTCTACGTTTCACCTAGATATTCGTCATGGAGTTTCACCTGCATGGCCAGTCATCTCGCTTTTGTGTCTGTGAAAATAGTGCCAAGATGAACACAAATTGGGTATCCTCAAAATGTCGGATATAGTAACTGACTCGACGATGCGCGATGTGGACAATTGTACACAAGAGTCCAAATTTCGGCTGAAAGCACAATATCTGCACACTGTGAAACACACATTTTCCCCGCTCACACGAAAAAGGCTGAATGCACTCGTGCGTGCGCCAATAAATTGTTTGTCGACTATTCAACGTTTCCGAGTTCTGTTTCCACGTCCCTTGTTGTCGTCGTCACAGTTGGGTATGTTTTAAAATCCAATTGTTTCCCATGGACGCACTGCTCGACGAGATTCTGCACCTGCGCCATCGCGCGCCGTCTTGTCGCCAAGATGTCGCGGTCATTCGCCATTGCCTCGACGCTGTGCGGAGCTTTGTCGACCAACACGATGAGTTTAAGACGATGCTAGATGGCGATCGAGACGCCGTCGTCCTCAATTTACTCGATTTCGATCCAGACGCGTGTCAATGGTTTCCCGAGTATGGCTGCGTGATTCTTGCAACGAAAGCCAAGGCCCGATTGCAATGTACCCATCTTGTCTTGGTCTATCCCGATCAATGGCAAGCCCAAGTCTCGCGCCGACCAGCGGGAGCCACGGTTGTCGCATCTCCGCAGAGCGTTTCGTCATTGGACCTTGGTCTTGTGCCCACGACGTCGGTGTCATCCGTCTTGGCCAAGTTGAACGCATTGCTTTGTAAAGTGCAGCATCGCAGAGGATCGGATCGCAGTGCTGTGAATGGCCAAGGCAACCAAAAGACACCGCATTTCATACACGCGCTGGCCTGCCAAACCCTTCGTACCATGGACACGGATGCCGACGAGGACCAAGATGAGGTCCAAAGCCAGATTGCGCCGTATGGAGGCAGCACAGACGTGGGTTTGCACACGGGCGGCCAACCGCGTGCGACGTCGTGGCCACTAGTCGACGCTGCGCTGTCGCATTTGATGGCACACCGCTCCAACAAATATTGTCAATTCCGAGTGCATTTCCAGCTCTGGTTGTTGGAAACTTGGGTATGCAAGATGACACCGAATGCGATTGACACACTCATGGGGTTGATGGACGCCGTGGTACTGGGGAGTTTGGACTTGGAGGTTCATGGCCACAACATTGCAGAGATTGCAAATCGGGTGGAAGCGGTGCGCCACCGATGGAACAACGCATACGACCTATTCATGAAGCAAGAAGCATCCAAGTATATTCTTACATACGTTGAAACGAAGCTGCAAGAGCCCGACATTGTCTCTGCCTGGCCCATCCACGTCACACTGACACAAGCACCTGCCACGATGGATGAAATTCAACGCCGCGCCCGGGAGAATAGCGGTGCCTTGCCGTGCTTTCACTGGGACCATGCCAACTCATCGTCAGCCACGAAATTTCAACTGGCATTGGATTGGATGAAAAGTGACGAGCGACTCAAAACGCCGACGAGCCAAGAAGCCCACCTCCTCGTGCTTAATACGGTCAATCAATTGATGTGGGCTTGCGCCACGCACCTTTGTCCGGTCCTGCCAAAAGATTTAGTTGCGCCAGCGCCGTTGCGGTTGTTGGATGCTGACGTTGCGTCGTTGGACTTGCTCGTGTCGGAATACTCGAATCGCATGCAGCTATGGTTGGACAGCGACCATGGCAAACAGTCAATGATGGTCAAGCGTCGAAGCCAAGAAGTATTGGTCACGTGGATTGCTTTTTGCTTGGTCCATCAGCAATGCGGCGAGAATCATAAATTGGTGTTGACGTTTGCGACGGCATTAAAGTGGCAAGATTTGAGTCATTTGGTGCTGGACGACAAGCGAGCGATGGACGCGGCGCTCGTTGTGGCAGGGTACATTCGTCGGATGAACCAAGTCTCGCCCAAGAAATTGTTTTGCTTGGCAGATGTGGCAGGCACCATTGAGTTTAGTCGCAGTTTTGCAGCAACGGATGCGTCAATGATGGCCCGATGGAAGCAAGAGAAGGATGTGATCGAAGAGCGCAAACGTGAATACATGAGACAGGTCGAGTACAAAAAGAAACGAGCGGCCGAGCTCCGAGAGGAGTACAACAAATTGAACCGAGACGAAGACACTGCTCAAGTCAATTTAACGCAGGCAAAAACTGCCGAAACAAAAAGTTGGAGCACTTACAATAGAGGCAATCGAGCCTCGCAATATGGAACGGCGTGGCGGGAATGGCAAGATTGCAAGACGATGACACAACAAGCTCTAGAGGAGCTGAAGAGCACTCAGAATCTCAAGAGATCCAAGTACAGCGACTTGGAAAACATGCTTCGCGCACCCAAATTTGTCACGTGTCCACTGCCGGAAACCCAAGACAAGACCTTGAGTGTTGTCTTTTTCTTTCAAATTCCCTCAACCCTCAGTACATTGTCGCGATTGGCCGCATCGGCGCAGTATACGTTGGTGCCGCGTCCGCCCGGCAACCTCTCGAGGCTGAACGAAGATAACATGCCGCGCTCATGGGCCAACCACTACAACGCCAATTCGATGAGCGGTCTCAGGGCAGAGCATAGCCACTGGGTTTTATACCCCCGAGGTCTTCAAGTTCCACCAAGCTATGGCCCAGCCACGGTGGACTTGATTTGGTCGGCGAACCAAAAGTTTTGGTTCCCGACGGACTATGCCCATGGCGCTGTGTGGTCGACTGAGACAGTTCCTCTGCCTGGCTTGAATCCACATTTATGTATGAATCCATTTTCGACAACGCGAGAGTCTGTGTCTACCTTTTTCACGCATCAGTTTAGTGCGCCTGACGATCCGCTCCAGTGGGCCATTCAAAGCCCTGCCGTCGCAGAAGTGTCCGAGTCGCGCCGAGGCAACCTTGCTTACGCCAACTTGTTTATGAAGCCCACTGCGTTTACGAAGAATGGCTTTCTTGCATTTGGATCGATGCGATCCTTTCCCAACCAACAACTACGAAAGTTGATTGATGCTGTCCACACTCGAACGTTGCCGTTGGACCAAGTGTGTGTAGTGCAGTTGATTCGACAGACCATGTGTCAATTGGGCAGCCTCTCAGACACCCCCGTGCCAACATTGCTTTGGAAGCGCGACTTGGATATTGATGGATTCGTTGCGTGGAATCGGGCGTTGACTGGGTTGATTGACTTGCTTGGAAACACGCCGCGTCAGTTCAAGGAATTTATTGCAATCGTCGAAATGACGGCGTATTTGTCGCAATATCAACCGGTGGCTCAATCGCTGGCCCGTAACCTTGCCAACATTGCAATTCGTTGGGTCAAAGACGTGGATGACCAGTCCAAGGCGCCAGCTGTCTCGGCAACGGATGGACTGGAATTCCGAGCCAAAGAATGTCTCTTGTATGGGTATGCCATTGTGGCGTATGCTGGAGTCCGACAATTGACCGCTGACGATGCCACTAGAATGACCAAACTCATCGTGTCCTTTCAAAATGGAACTCAATTTGGTTGTGGAAGCTGCGTCGAGTTGGATTTGGCAGCGATAAAGGTCAATGTGAATCACGTCATGACTTCAAAACTCGATGAATTGATGGCATTGCTCGTGGCAAACCGCCCAGCACTGACGGCTGCTGTGCAATCCATCATTCAGGATATTCCAACGACGGCCGAATGGATCCGTATGGACAAGACTGCCTGTTTCGAGTCCATTGTCAATGTCAATAGCAACGACGAGCACTTTTTGATCAATGTTTTGACCGGCACGGTCCTATGGAACGGTGTGCCGCTCGAACGTCTGCCATTGTCGGTGTTGGAACATCCCATGTACGCATCCTATTTTGGAGACCAAGATTTCGACGTGAAGCGACAGCAATCTTCCAACGGCGACATTGTCTACCGAACGGCAATGCCACATTACGGAGACTATTACGAATTTGCGCTCCTGAATCAGTCTGGTGGCGTCCGCATTCAAGCGATGGATGCCAAAACGAATCGCATCCTTGAATTGGTTGCATTCACGGATGCCACGTGGTTATTGGGGTTGCCTGTCCGGTTGTTGAAAATGCATTCGCATTGGGTAGATTTCGAGTCCAACACGATGGTTTTGCGCGCCCGTGCGTTTACAAATCGGTCGATTGCATACATTGCCACGTTGGAACCCCACTGTCGGTGCATTGAAATTCCACTGTCCAATCAATGTAACAAACTGACCGAATTGGAACAATCGCTCACATCTTGGTTGTACTTTGTTGATCAGTCGGAGTGCCTTGGGTTGGTGACGGCGTTGACCAAATTTGAAGATGCGGCGTACATTCATACGTTAGTGAACCCGAAGGATGGCACTTTGCGAATCAACTTGACACGGTTTGGTCTGGCATTTCGATGTGAGGCTGCCAACGGACAGCTGACAAGTCTCAACTACAATAAGTACCATCTTGCATCGTCCCAGCAACTGGATTTCACACTGCCCTTCTTTCAGCACTATTTGGTTTTGGAGCGGTCGTTGCCAAGCCCTGGTCACCCAGGTCGAATTCTCTTGGTTCCTCAAGGAACAGTTATTGTCGTCGATGGATTTGCTCGTATTGAAACAAGTATCGCTTTTGACGCGCAGTTGCCCGTCTGGGCCTACTCGTTTGCTTCCCACTCAAACCAGCTCTCGGCCACATGCATTGCAGCGCGCTTGCAACTCAGTGCCATATTCGCGGCGTCGAGTACATGTTTACCAGACCCACATTTGAAGATGACGGGCTCGGAAGCGGCAGTGAATTTAGTCCGTCAGTGCTGGATTTCGCGACCTTTCACGGAAGATGAAACCACAAAGCTAGAGGTTGTCGTCCAGTTTGCACACAAGGAACCTGCCTTAGCCATCGTGTGTGACCAAATTGCTGTGGCATCTGAAAATCGAGCCTTTTTGTATGGCCATGAACCCGCGCCAGTCGATGTGCCGGCGTACGAACTCGTGATGACATCAACAACTGAATTGCGGGCATGGATGATGGCATCAAAACCTTGGAACTCATATCGACGTGGATTGACTTCGACCGAACTGAACGAAGTCTTTGCGCCACATCCAGGGCCACGACTTCATGATCCACCAACTGGCAACAACGCAATTGTCACGTTGCCACCGCCTCCAATCGCTAGTAATTTTGTAGACGAGGTGGAAAAAGAATTGCTGTTGTTGGCCCATGCATCCCACGACTCTGCAAGTGCACAGCCATTTCCCCTCCCATCAATGGATCGAACTGAAATGGGAAAAGAACTGGCAGTGCCACTCAAAGCAAGCTGGGACCAATTTCAAGCCTTGCCCACTTTGTCGTTGAAATTTTCATCCAAAAGAATATTTGCCGACCACATGAAAACAATTCAAGGTGAAGTTGACCGCGCCTACAAGGTTGTCGAAACGTACCTCCGTGAGACGATCGAGGAGTCATTGACCCCACCAACTTTGGTCTCGCAACTAAAATTACTCCGAGCTTGCAATCGACGACCAATCGTGTCGTTGCATGATTGGCTGGTCATGGCCGTCGACATTGACTCCATTTTACGCTTCAACTCATTCTTCTCGGAAGTTGCTGCAAAAGAATACCAACAAGTTACTCGTTTGTGGTTGGCCATTGGGGTGCTCAAAGGTCGTGTGGGACGTATTTTGCATTTGGTTGACGTCGAAGAATCCGACGCTATTATTATCCGAGAACTACAAACCGAGCGAACATGGCGCGTGGACACATATCCCCATTGGCTTGTCTTTGAAGTGGAAGGGTCGCTGCAAATTCGACCCGAACAAACGACCATTGCCTTGCATTTGCTCAACGAGCCCTCAGGTACCCTTTGCCAACTGAATATGGGACTGGGGAAAACACGTGTGATTTTACCTATGCTTGTGCTGCAGTACGTGGCTCAAGGGGAGATTCCCCGAGTTCATCTCCTCAGCTCCATCTTGCACGAGGCTTTGGACTTTCTACACTTGTACCTCACGGCCTCGACGCTTGGCATTCGACTGGTGGAGCAGCCGTTTCACCG
>VJMH01000180.1:0-13406 GCA_009835185.1 Aphanomyces stellatus
CTGCACGACCAAAATATCATCCACCGCGATTTAAAAAGTCGAAATGTGCTTATGGACAGCCACAAGCCATGCAAATTATCCGACTTTGGCATTTCACGCGAGTTGGTCTCCCGAACCATGAGCCACGAAGTCGGGACGTTCCTCTGGGCGGCGCCCGAGGTACTCAAGGGCGGGAAGCTCACGGTGGCCGCCGACATTTACAGTTTTGGTGCGTCTTTTGAAAATATTTGAGCTCATTGTGGGGCGTAGGCATGCTTCTGTCTGAATTGGACACGCACCAAGTGCCCTTTGACGGCCTTCTCACCGAATTTGGGGATGTGATGGTGCCCATGGCGATCGTGATGAAAGTGATGCAAGGCACACTGCGCATGATGCCATCAAAGGAGTGTCCGCCGCCGATTGCAGCCCTCATCCACTCCTGTACGCAGTTTGAACCGTCAAAGCGACCGACAGCAGCGCAAGTGCTCTACCTTTTGAGCGAAGAAACGTTGGCATAGGCACTTGATTATTTATTTATTTGGCCCGAGCAGGCTGCAACTCGGTGTGTTGTGTTTTATTCATTTGCAGCGCACCACTCCCAATTCCAAATGACGCTCACATAGCAATGTCAACACGAATCACAGGTTGCAGTCCGCATGCACGACGATCAATACATATACACTACAAGGTACAACACCCCTTTCCTTAACGCATCATTCTCGATGGGTTTCACATCCCATCTCATGTTGGGCTGATCGATGCCTACTCCTTCAACCACGCCAAGACAGGCAACCCATGGCTCCACTGGCCAGGCTGCCACATCAGCGTCAACGACGTTGGCTTCTTTCGCGTCTGTTCGTTGTCCTTTTCTTCCTCGTCGTCATACTTGGTCGCTTTGTCCATCTTGTCAAACGTCAACTTGGCGCCTGCCGGGAGCATCAACGTGTACGTCTGACCAAGTGCAACGTCCGTGCCATTGACACGCACGCAGAGCGGCAGCGGCGACTCCAGCAGCATGCGGTACTGGCCTTCGTACGGCACCGTGATCGCGCCCGTGGTCGGGCTCACGCCAAACGCAGTGGGTTCCCAACCCACGAGGAGCCAGCGCATGTGGCGGTCGGACGCGGCGTCGGTCCCAGCCATAAATGTGACCGTGACGCCGTCGCGTGGGGGATGGAGCGGCGCCGACGACGACGCTCGATTTGGGGCAAACGACTTGTTGCGGTGGTTCATGGCGATTGCGAAACTCAAAAAACGACGAGGGGAGCTCGACAGAAGCGTCACGACCTGTCAACGATGCGACAGCGTAGTTGGTGGGAAATGACTTGCCGCCGTTGGCACGAATGCAAGGGGGGCGTTTCCTTGACAGGTCGGTCGGGGACGAAGCAACGATGCCCCCTTGCCCTGTCACAACGCATCCCTGTTTTCACAGCGAGAGGTCCCCTCTCAAGGAGGTTGGCTAGCCTCGGTAGAGACTGAGTGGAAGTGTTTGGACGTGTCGTTTTGTACTGGGTGTCTTGGGGTCCGCATTCTTCACTCAACCAGGACATCGGGTCTTGGAGATTTATTTCGCCCATGCGGTCATCCTGTGCATTGTTGAGCAGCTTGGGAAGCCCTAGTGTCTGACGCGACAGTTGTTTTCGTGACAGAGCAACGACAGCGTGAGTGAAAGAACATGACCCTCAAAGGGAGATTCGGGGCATGGAGCCTGTGCGACCCCCTGCGATGATGGCACAAACATATTGAGATATTTGCAATCTCGTTTTCATCTTTAATGTACATCGTCTCAGAATGCAACGGCAGACCACATGACCACGGCGGCTGTGACGCCCGCCGCTGTCGTCGTCGTCGCTGCGGACGGTTTGGGCGATTCGCGGTAAATCTGCATGTTTTTGAGGTACTCGAAAAAGGTGAGACTGAATGCGGCGCTTGAGCCCGTGACGACATACTGCATCACGCCGGGCGGATTCGTGACCGTGCATGGCGGACTGATGGCCTTGTACGCCGTCGAGAGGTCCGCAAACCACGCGGTGCAGTTGGCGTTCTCCGCGAGGGTGTAAATGGACTGGTCCGACTGCGCCGAGGCAAAGTACGCCTGGGACGTTGTGTTAAGCGCGACCTGAAAGCACGTGGTGCGCTCAGCCACGAGGCGCTCGTTAGCATTCAAGGTTGTCTTGATCCTCTGGAAGCATTCCTGGGATGCATCGGCGGCAGCGCCTGCGGCGGACACAAGCACGAGCGCTGCGGCGATGAAGTAGCGGGACATGGATGGCAAAGTTGAAAATTGGGTTTGGAGCAGTCTTGGAGTGCGGGAGGAATGGAATTGTATTGTACGACGTAGCTCATGATGTGCTGGCGCTTGTCGTTGGGTCGCTGAGATTCAGGTGCACTTCAAACATCTGGTCCATGTGCGGTCGTTTCCTTGGATATGAAGTGAGAAATGTACTCCTGCCTGAATCACAATATACTTGTATTCACTATCCCCCCGAAAACCGCTGGCCAATGACAACACATGAAAGTTTTCGCAAATTCATCCCAGAAATATTCAATCTTCCTAGGATGCAGAACTTCCCAGGGCCTTCATCATCATCAAGGCAAAAAAGACTAATATTCAACAGTTCACATTATATCACCGACCTATTTCTCCATTGATTTCGCGGGAAGCACACCGAGTCGAGCAGACAAAACTCGAGCGCTAGCATTTCGATTCTTTCAATGACACAACACACAACGGACTCCGCACATTTGGAACAATCAAAACCAAGTACGATCAATGTAATACCAGAAACTATAGGTTTTGGGGATTTCGCTGACTTCAATTTCACAAGGTTGGTCCGAAAACGCAATAATGGCCATTGATTGCTTGAATCTATCGTGCGAAACCGTAGGGCCATTTTTGTACAGCCCCTTCTTCTAGTAACCTTTTATGATCCTTCGACAGAGACAAACCGACGGCGAATTTCTAATTTCTCGCACCCGTACTAGTAAGCTCATCAAGTCGATGCCAAAGCGCCGTATCGAAGTCATTGAGAAGAAGGTAAGACGAAGTATTAAGCCGTCAATACATGCATATTTGTTTGATTGCTTTGCTTCTTTTGTCGATGTTCACATACGACTGTCGCCCATCAATTTGGGATTTTCGTCACCTCACCGTATAATCTCGTCCCCGTCGCGCTCGTGGCGACAACAACGAATCTTTATGTATATTGACTTTGCTTTAGCCCGAGTTGCAAAGCCAAGGTACGATCACAGGCAGCGGTAGCTCCCAAAACCACAATGTCACATATCAATGGCGCGCACTGCATTTGTACACCTCGAGCATTCGAAACTCAAAGGTAATAACGATTTCTAATTTAAGTTTCTCCTGCCACGACTGGTGGTGTAATTACTCAAGAAATGACTCTCGGCTTGGCACAACTGAGCCCTCGCAGGGCGGCTCAAACACGAATTCCCGGGCGAGAGAAGCGAGTGCTTCCGACGAAGGTATCGAAAGTACGACCAACACGAGAATTGCAGCAGAATCATGAGTCGTGTATCACACATCAGCACAACAAGCTTGTATAGGTAATACAATTGAAGGATCATTTTGAGACGGATAACACATGGCCCAATCGACTAAAACACGAACAAAAATGTTCATCCAGGAAAAACGTTTTCGAACGTATGCCATCACTCCTTCAGATAGGGGCCAATTCCCGTAACTCCGAGTAAAGCACTTTGGGTTACCACAGCTGGGACGTGGGTATTCAAAATTCAAACTGTGCTTCAAATCTGGAGAGTGCGTTTTTCTCTAAAACCGCGTTTTTCAGATTGGCAAAAGCCTCCCGAATTATTTCTCAATATTGAACCCCTGCCCACTCCTTTCTTCAACAATAGGGCTACATCTACGTGATACTTTAAAGTACTTTGAAGTGTGTACGATTGCTCTCGAGGGAGATGCCCTTCTCTGTCCAACGCCTTTCAGTGGTTTCCAGCCAATGACGTGGCACTGTATCCAGATCGATGTATCCAGATTGATGGAATTCGCAGGGACGCGTTTTATGGAAGGGTATATAAAACGTTCTTTCCACCCTTGGCGACTGCATGGTTGTCGTTTTCGACGGAAATACGTTCAACGAAAAACGTCCCGGCTGGCCACATCCGAGCCTTGCCGCTGTGACACATGCATCGAATATTCACATTCCTCAACAAGTGATGCGAGGTCCAAATCTTCTCGTCGTCGCAAGCGCCGCCGCCGCCGCCTCCAACGCGTGGTATGCCTGCCCGTTGAAAACCATTGCCCCCGGCGAGACGGCCAGCGCCGACAATGCTATGGTCGAATGTGCTGACCTTGTCGTGCCGCTGTGCTACCCTGGTGTGTGCACGAGCAGTCTCGAGATCTCGGTCTTTGTCAAGCGCATCCCAGCTATCTCCAAGTCAGCCGCGACGCCACAAGCGGTGTGGATGTTACAAGGCGGGCCAGGCGAATCGTCCGTCAACAGTACGGCATCCCATGGCTTCATCCGTGCTGACGTGATCTAACCTTTACGTAGTGGAGGATTTGATGGCCGAAGTGTACTTGAGTGCGAATCGCGCCGTCTCGGTCTATACGATGGACCACCGCGGCACAGGTCGAAGCACGCCGCTCTCGTGCGAAGAAAATAATAACCCGTACGACCCGCGCGTGACAGTCGCATGCATCCAAAAGATCAAGCAGACGTTTGGTACAGTCCTAGATCGTTCCATTGGCGTCACTTTTGGCAAGGCTCGGTGGCCCCGACCGCATTTTCCGTCACGAGCGCAGCCCACGATTTGGCCAATGTCATCAACCTCGTCCTCTCAACCACCGAAGTGTTTGTCTATGGCTTGAGCTACGGCACATACTTAGTCGAACGGCTCATGCATTTGGCACCCGCGGGGATCAAGGGGTACATTCTCGACAGCATCCAATCGGAGCAGTTTTACCCGACCAAGGATTCGCCATGGTATTCCAACTGGGATCACGACGTCGCAACCCCAGGTATGTGTCGTCGTCGTCGTCGTCGTTGCGATGTCGTAATGTGCAAGTGTAGTACGCACGTATTTGAGTTATTGCGACAAGGACAGCTACTGCGCATCGAAAATTGGACCCAATGCGACGGCCTATGTCCAAGGCCTCTATGCCCTCATTGACAACCCCGCCACCACGAGTGCGACGAGTGCATGTGCTGCGATCCTTCGCCAAGTGCCTGGCTATCAAACCCACCCCTCGTGGCTCGTGAATAGCTTCCTCTACACGATGTTTAAAGACTACAACCAACGCAACCTCGTCCCGGCCTTCCTCTACTGCCTCAACCGATGTAACACGGCCGACCAAGCTGTCGTGACCAACAGCATCGACCTTCTTTTCAACGTCACGTCCGACACCCAACTCCTCCAGGGCGTCGGCGCATCGCTCACTGGCACGGGGCACTCGACGGTCGTCTACAACAACATTGTCTTGAGCGAAATTTGGCAGCTCCCGTCGCCGTCGGTTGGGCAGATGACCACGTGGTTCCAAGACGCGCTCTTTGGGGCACAAAACCCCGCCACACTCAACGATACGCTCGCCCAGTATTGCATTTACCTTGGCCACAACGACCCAATCTGTGCGTCGTTCTCCAACTACAATGTCAATTTTGTTTATGCCCACGACGCGTTCTGGAACAAGACGGCGACCCTACCCCCAGGTACATCTGTCCTTATGTTTACGGGCGATTTGGACCCGGCCACGCCCATCAAGTACGCCAAAGACGAATATGCAACCATGGTCGGCGGTCAAAAACTGCTCCTCGAGTTTGCCTTCGCGCCGCATGTGATTCTAAGCCAGTCGCCGACAAATGCAGGCATCGACTGCGGCACGCAGGTTCTCACGTCGTTCCTCCTTGGCCATGGCAACCTCGCAACGCTCAACACGGACTGCATCACCCAAGTCCAGAAACTGAATTGGACGACCGTCTTGGACCCAGACATGGCCACCAAGTTGTTTGGCACGGCCAAAGACATTTATGGTCCTGGTGCCGCGGGTCCGAATCCAGCCGGCGCGTCGTCATCTGGCGGCAATGCCGCATCCAATGGTTCAGCCAACTTTGCGCGCGCTACGCTGGGCGTGCTCGTAGTGCTGCTGTTGCTGGTTTCAGTGTAATTCAACGCTTTGTCCCTTGTATTCCGAAACGAGTTGAGAAGTGATATCCGGGTCCATGAAGTTTGAATATGTCTTTTGTTGAAAACGTTCATGTCCGTGGACTCGAAGTTGCCGACGGTCTAGAGGTATTCGTGATGCGAAAGTCGTCAATAAGTTTAATTGACCATCGACTTGTATTGAGGTTGTCCTAAATCCAATCTCACAACGACCATTTTTACATGTAGTGATTTGTCGCGTTTTGAAAGGTCAGTGCTTCACAACCGCCACCACTGGTATAAATAGTTTCAGCATATTCTCTCAATATGAGCGCCCACGGTCAATCCATCGGAATTCGTGCACCTTGAGTCGACAGTACATTTAAGTACTGCTGACTCAAGGTGCACCTTTGGCCGCTTCAATTATTATTGAAGCGGCCAAAGATGTCCACATAAAATGCCAATCGTTATCCATCAAATTAGAAAATAGAACACCAGAACGTACAAGTCGAACAAATATTTGAGGTGATCGAATACTTCAAGTAATAGTTCAATTGCAGTCGGAAGTGCATGAACGGAGTTTTGATGTCGTTCAAATACTCTTTTCTCGTACATGTTGCGTCGCTGGGACCGCGATACATTGGGATCTATACCCACGGAAAGAAATCGAAAGGAAGCTGCATGCTCTTGTCGGCAACTGGAGTCCAATGCCACTCAATTGTTGCCCTCAGGCTCAACTCCGACGTCATTGTCACGACACACCAACCATACATTGTGTTGTTAAATAAGTTGTCCACTGGGTCTAACGAGGTCTACATGAGCAGTTCTGTGAGCGGAGATGAACTGGTGGTCATTTCCAAGCTTTGCTGCATTTTCATGTCTTGGATCCATTGGAACGCCATGTCCAATTCGTATTTGAGCTTGGCGTTTTCTTCAAGGGCCGAGTCCCGCGCGTGGGCTTCGTGGGTTGCAACTTGTTTCCACATAGACCCTTGCTGCTGCTTCTGCAGCTCGATGAGCTTGGATTCGAGGTGCCAGATTTCCACACGGAGGTTGTTGAGCTCCTCTTTCACGGGGTACCGTCGCTTGTTGTCCTTCATCTTTTCTTGCAGCGCCGACGTCGCTGCCGAGACGGCCGCCGCCGTCGTCAACGGGCTGCTGTTGGTGCTGCTGGGCTGGCTCATAAGTTGGCACTCGGAAGCTGGATGCGAAATGATGAGCAGACCCACAAACTCCACGCGCCTGCCTTTGGCGACAGACATAGTGGGATGATGATTTCAATTTCATCGTTCAATTCATCATACCACTCTCGACGGCCTCTTGATGTTAATGAGACTCACATATATCAAACCAGAAAAATAGCCGTTCAGATTATGTGACTGTTGCCGAGGATGCTCTCAGTGCAAGCCAGTAAAGCAATCGTCCGACAATTTTAGTATTCTGATGTGTACTCATGACGCAGTGAATGCTTTTATTCGTGTCGTTTGCGTGGTGTGTCGTTCATTTGGGGGCACTTCCAGAGTTGAAAAAATGGCCAACGCATGTCTAACTTGTCAGCCTACATGTCCTCAGTGTTTATTGACCGGAAAGGCGTATTGCTATCCAATCGTGTCTTTCTGTACCGTATCGCACAGAATAACTCCAGGTATTTTTCTCCTTGTAAATGACCGAAATATTCATTTTGTAAGTTTAGGTGACCGAATTTAATAAAAATTCTTCTTTGTATGTACTATGTATACAAATTCTAAGATTAATTCAATTTGCATTTTAACCGGTGTACATTGATTTGTGATTTATTATGAACAAAAATCTCCAGGTGAGTTATAAAAAACGGTGAGTTATTGTGTGAAACGGTATGCGTTGTTAGGCGAAATATACTTTAGTTTACAGCTGGACAGCTTGACTGAAAAATTGGCCTCCTGAAGTGCAAATCGCAGTTCCTGTTGCGGGCATAATTCCAAATTCGCTTAGAATGGTAATTCCATTCAATATAGCGTTATATTTGTGGATCCAATCGCCCATTGATATTTTCACTTTGATCCTCAGCCATTCGTTTGGCGTAAGAAACGTGCTCAAAGATATTTTCTCAAATAACAGCTATTTTGAGCGGTGGGTGGCTTGTCACAGTCGTACAGTGACAACGCAAATCCGGTATGTGTTCACAGACGATTCTCAATTTTCCACTCGACAGTCCTCGCTTAGGCATATCTCCAAATATTGCAATATTGGATATGCCTAAAGCGATGACTGTATCTAATATTTCCAAATATTGCAATATTAGATATGCCTAAAGCGAGGACTGACCATATACCATCCAGTGTCAAATGAAGTTTCGAGGTAGATTGACTCAGATCACGAATGGTGCAGGGTGACCTGAGTGGCCTCCTCATGTCGGCACGTTGCGCCCACACCAACGAACAGCAGTCGGCTGCTACAAAACGTGATGCGTATTCAGATTAATTGCCCAGAAGAATAGACCGATTGTGCATTGATTGTGGGACGTGGCCAAGCCCTGTCTCTCCGTTGGCTTCGTCGGAGGCAATATTGGACCTGCGGTCGCCGTTGCAGCGGAATATCATTCCAGGATTCGGTGTTTGGCACGACATCAGAGGAGAATGTCTGTTTGGATGTGGCGGTTTGGATTCGATTAATCCAGCATTGATTGGGATCTCTGTTGGATTCGAATTATGTGACGCATGGCCTTCTCGAACATCGACTGGGTCACCACATGACAGATTCGCATGCGTGATGCCCTGGACCATCAACGATCCATCAATCCGTCCACATCATCCACACGGAATTCAACTTTTGGGCTGTGAGTGTCGTGGGATGGACAGTGGGTCGATTCTCCAGGAAAAGGGGATTTACTCCCCTTTTCGTATGGTTTTGTTGCTGGCAAACACTAACTTTATAAAGTTCGTTGTACTTGAATGGGACAATTCAGATACTACGTAGTACAAGTACATCACAATTAATATGCAAATATCTACTTTATTCAGATAAGAAAGTACGCTTACAATTTTGAAGGTTAAATTATTGTAATATACATCATAACCTATTACTCGCAGTATGTATTCTGCAAATTGTACTGCCTACATTTAAAAGAGACTTATAGATTATCCCATATAAAAATCCGACGAGGAGGATTGCAATTGAATCTGACTCGCATCTGCAGGAGCTCTGTCACATTTTCTCGTGGTGAGTAGTCGCCGTGGCATCGATCCATATGGAGAGGCATAACTCATGTCACCACCAAATCCACAAGGTCAGTTGACTTCCACGACTTTGCCGATTGGTGTTCCGTCACGACAGTTGTGGATACAGAGGCGCCGTAAGCGCATCTGTATTTGTCTGGATGTTATAAGCTTCAGTATACCAAGCGCCAGCATACTGTGTGGAATTGAATGACTCCATCATACTTTATTTTTGTGCCTTCAAAACGCATACTTTGAAGAGCAAAATTGTGAATTGCTCTTGCCAATCCACACCATGATTAGGAACCTCAACATTCCATGAAAGGTGTTGAGTGTTCGATATTTTGGGTATTTGAAACGGGGAAGGTTGTTCTTGAGATGGCACTGCCAGTGCCATCTCAATCATGCAATTTTCGCATCAACAGATTCACCTACAGACAGGGCTGGGCGAGACATGTTACTTAACATGCAATTGTAAGTTTGTGGTTGTGTTAGTTTCTTGTGCTTCTTGCGCTGATGATGCAATGCTAAGAGCATCTCCACCGCGGCGACGGTATATGGGACGGTAAATGAGCACGAAATGAACGACTGTAAATCTTTTTGTGTCGCGTGTGTTGCCCCACCCAAGGACAGTATATTGCGACGGTATAATTTTCTCCACTCTAATTGGGTATTCGCAAAAATTGGCCAAGGAAAATGCGTCCTCGATACCGTTCGTGTTTACCGTCGACGCCAAGGACAAATTTACCGTCGACGGTACCGAGTTTGGTGTTTACCGTCGCGCGGTGGGGTTGCACAATGCACTAAATGTCTGAAAACACACGCAAAACACACATTGCGTCACACATACCGTCGCGCGGTGGAGATGATCTAAGTTAATTGTAACGAAGGAACATCCACAAACCGAGCATTATTTTGTAGTTTTAAGTATGTGTCATATCACATTCCCCTCTATATTATGTCCTGAAAATATAGATTTTAATTAATAACATTATGTCCTTTGAGTCAATTCAAAAATTGGCTCCGTGGGGATGGTCTTGCGGAGCTTGTAAAGAAGGCAATTTTCATCAAGGACGTGGGGATTGCCCAAATTTGATTTCCTGTCAAGTGGGCATGGGAGTAGGTATTTGAACACGCCACTTTTAACATGCCATTTTAAATGGCCTAAAGGTGTTGTGCAACATTCACAGTGCACGAGTGTTCCCACAGAATCCCACGAGCTAAAACCAAAACTAATGACAGACAACCCCCGATATTCGAAGTCATGGCTGGCCACGACAACACCTCTCACCATAAAAGAGGATTTGCTTAGAATCATGCAATCATGCTATTTCGCGGATCTATCTGATCAAACCTCGTTCGCCTGTGGATCCTCCGCCACACAGCTCACTTGGACGGTCAAACACGAAATTTCAACACTTGATTTGTTTGTCTTGAGTGACTTGGGCCAAGCATCCCCCAATCGATTCAAATTTTCCTGGGTCAAAAGCTGCAGCTGCACCGTCGTGGTGTTCCACGCCGCCATCGTAAATGGTGTCGGGATCGTCGGAAACACCAAGTTTGCACAGGATAAAAACAATACTTGGGGCAACGTCACATGAGTAAAGGTCAAACACAGATCACACAATATCAAGCTGGCGAATGGGAAAGACAGGGTCTTCAGGGACACGGCGAAGGTCGTTGAGCACCAAGTTGAGTGTATCCGAGTCTTGGATCCATTTGGCGTTCGAGGAGTAAGTAATCACGGAGCTTGTTGCTTACAAGGCTCCTATGCACTCGTCGTATTGAGAAGCAATCAAGTTTATCGATCGTACAGTTGGAGGTTTCTGGACAAAGGGACGACCGTAAAATCGGGCAATGACGACAATATTTTGAAATCGAGGTGTAGCCACGCTAGATTGGGCAATGAAATATCGTACGGAAGCGATGTCAAGTTGGAATGAGTGATGCGCCTGCGACATCATTTTCGGTTGAGTTACTCATTGAACTATACCACGTGCAGGTCAACGATGGAGTTTGGGATTTGCTTTCGTGGGGGAAAAAAGGTGATGCACTAGGTAATTGTCGAAGTCCACATACCACATGCCATCGGGCAAAACCACACCTTCAAACGACAATGGCGTAGGGGTAAACAGCGTTCTATCATCGCAAACCATACTAGTTCAAATGCGACACATTAAATACAAGTTAACGACGTACATTTGCGTGGTATTGCTCCCAGCTTGAATGTAGTAATTGGTGCTGGCATTGCCATTGGTGTTGAGTCCAGCAGTCCTTTTTCGAAGATTGAGTGAGCTTCAACAGCGCATTTGACGAACAGAGTGTCAAGATTGAGCAGCAAAAAAAGGGTGTCCCATCGAGGGTCTCGACTGGTCACGCATGGATATACAGAGAAATAGGACAACGCAAAAAAAAGGCATTTGATTGTAGGTTCTTCGAGTTTGTTGGTCTTCAATGGTAACAAGTCTTGGTTTGGACCACCAGCTGAAATACAAATGTGGCAATCCGTGGCAAAGTTGCGTGTTTCGACGAAACTGCCAGCTCTGCAGTATCTTTCTGACCGATCCAGGCTTGTTCAATTGGATTCCAACGACATGAGACTTGGTTAAAGTGAATTCCCCCTACTAGCACCTCTCGTGATGGGATGTGCCAATCTGAAGTCGCCCCACTTGGATATATTTAAGGATCATATCAAGGGCACGACTGGAGAGGATGACTGAACAGCTTGCCCAAGATGGAATCTAATATGTCTATTTGAATCAGATATAACATCCAGGATATTATCAGGCATGCTGAGTGTGCGAGACACGCACACAGCGAAAATACTGCGCAGTACTATTAGTACTACGTAGTATTTCATGAAGCTCTGTTGTGGCCTAAGATCTCGATGTCACAATGTGCTAAGTTGTGGACCCCAGCTTCAAAGCATCTGTCATCATCCCACAATCGTATGTGAGTATTCGACAAGTTCTTAGACCACGCATTCTGATTTATGACAAAAATCATTGTGGAATACTGCTCTGCCACTTCCGCGTGAGCTCTGTGAGAGGAATGTTGAGACTATGAAGCCTTCGATTGTAGCACATTTCCAAAGTATTTTCAGTTTTGTCTAAAACAAATAGTTTTACAAGTGTTAGTACTAGATCGAAGTTTTTAACACTTTCCGAGAAAAGGACATGATATGCGTTCGTTGAGTTGAGTTCACGAAAAGAATCGTGTTTGGTGGGTATTTCTCAGGATCGGCCAACGAGGGCCAATATTTATCAAAATCGGCCAACGGCTACTCTTGCCAAAATATTTTAATTGGCAATCGGCATCTCATTGGCTGAAATAACAGAGCAAGTCGACCAGTCACGACCATGGTCTTTCCCGTGTTCTCTCTCACACTCGCAGGAGACCCACATCGAGGAGCATTCCCATTCGCAGAAGTCACAGTGCTCCTCGATGTGGGTCTCCTGCGAGTGTGAGAGAGAACACGGGAAAGACCATGGTCGTGACTGGTCGGCTTGCTCTGTTATTTCAGCCAATGAGATGCCGATGGCCGATTGCCAATTAAAATATTTTGCAAGAGTAGCCGTTGGCCGATTTTGATAAATATTGGCCCTCGTTAAGGTTCCCAACGTTGACGCGATTGCGTTAACGATCAATTTAATGTCGTTTGGTCAATTCAAGGTCGTCCGGCTAAACCAATCACAGTCGAGTATTTTCCTCTAAGCCAATCAAAACCATGTAACGTAAACTACCAATCTAAGGCCGCCATTTCTGAGGCGACTTGGCTACGTCGGGATTTCTCGGCCACCAGTGGGTGGATTTTCAATCTGAAGTGTGCTATGGACTGATGAAATGCAGGGCTATTAAACAAATATCACAGGTTTTCGTTTTGCTCTATTTTAGCGCTTTTAGCGAAGTCCAAAGTCAACAATTCGACAAATTGGTGAAATATCAGTTGTAGGCCGCCGTTTGACTTCGTTTCACTATCGAATTGGAGTAAAATTTGACAAATTGACATGCCCTCTCTTTGGGTTAGGGTATAATGTTTTAGAGTTAAATATTGAACATTAGAGGTATTCATATTCAGGGTAGTTGGAGAGAAAGCACCCACAGGTCGAATTGAAG
>VJMH01000181.1:0-13331 GCA_009835185.1 Aphanomyces stellatus
GTATTGCATTTCTTGAGAGATGGTGCGTCGGAGCACCAGTCCAGCCGTTCCTTGTGGAGACGACATTCTCTCGGGGGTATGGGTAGTCGCAGAGCACGAAAGGGCAATGCACACGGGGTATATGTAGATCGCTGCAGACGAGAGAGATCAAACACGAGTAGATGCACACAGACTAGTGGGCAACAGGAGACTTTGACTAAAGAATTCTTTGTTGTATCCAAACTACTTAACACACTCGAAACCAAAACGTTGGAATATTCAAAGGGCAAAAGGAGAAGTGAGTGTGGCAACTAGCCACTCAAACTCCCTAAACTCTAAGACCCGATAAAGGGGGCGATACACTCTACAAATACATGGGACCAATGGACGGCAAGGAGCAGGCACCACAGACCTACCCCTTTCCGTCCCCGTAATTCGCTCAGAATACATCACAACTCGAACAACACTCGATTTCCATTTTTGTTTGAGAAACCCCCAGAACTTGTATTTTATGCAGAAGAGCGCGCATGCCAATGACACCGATACCGACCTGACCCTCAGTGATTATGCTCGCTAGTTTTTCCAATCGCTCGAGCGATAGCCTCCCTACAACAAAAGCAGTTTTGGAGGTGGCATCCAACCCCCTTCCACGTTCGTGCCAAGCGGTAAGCGGTATCTGGTACTCTATTGTTAGACCATTGGAAACTACTGGCATGACCTACGCCCTCAAGTCATTGACAGAAAAATGACGGCATTGCGTGTGCCTCTTTGACACTACTTTTCTGGAGTGCGTTAAGACGTGACACGGAGCAAGGGCGATCCTCCAAACTACTTTTTGTTCTTGGTGCACAAGCGTCCCCAACGAAAAATCATAATCTACGGTCGTAACTACATGGAAGCTGACTTCGAGGCACCTAATCAACTTCTTTGAGGTGATTAGTCGTAATGTTACGTGCAATCACAATCTCCACATTGAAGTTTGTCTCCAAGCTAGCTGGGCCCACTTGCGACAACTGAGGTTGGACCAAACACACACCTGCCGACCCTGCAAAGTTTCTCTTGTTGGCGAGCGCATGCTGTCGTCTTTGGGACAAAGTCTTTCAAATATGAGTCATACAATTGTGCAAACCTATTCTAAGCGTAGGGCAATTTGTTAAGAGGAATAACGCATGTGTGAAGTGTGTTTTGAATTTTATCACGTCAACTTGCAGGATGGTCCAGGACTCCTGGAGCATATCTAGACCAGGAGTACCTGGGCCAAGGTCATTCGATGTGCGATAAAGTTCCAAACATGACGCAATTTGCTTTTCGATTTTGACTCTGCAACTTGAGTTGTTCTAGTCATTCATAAGTGTATCGTATGAACGAATCAATCCAACACGATCATCTGTAACATCAAACACTCTTTACACGAATTTCGACTCGAATTTTCACACCAACAACCGAGCTCCAATCAGATGGTGGGAGCTGCTGATATATTTCGAACGACATCACTCGGTGACCTCACCTCCACGTTGGTGACGAATATCCCTCACCGTGGACGTTTCAACTGACCACAAAATTCGCCAGGCGGTAACATCATGTCTCCGATAGAGCGAGACGGTGGGAACTGACATTCATGTTGCTGCTCTACTCTATAACGGTGAGGTTATGGATGATGTTGTGACTTTGGGGACGATGGCCTGGACTAGGGACATGGCTCATACTTGTTGACGTGCCCACACCCGCATCTATGATGGAGTAAATTGACACCAAAACATTTCCATCTCAAAACACAACTGTGCATTCCAAATACAGTTCGTGGTAGAATCTAACTATTTTACTAGCATTACGTGGTGGAAAACACGCTTTGAACAAGAACTGGTTATTTGCATCCTGAAAATGTTTTTTGTGTTTAAGACGCTAAAGAAAATACACATTGGAATCGTTTGGTGAAGATTAAACGTGATGGGTTGTGAGATGAGATGCAAGTGGGACGAGTGAATCTATTTGGAAGATTAGATTCATTCAAATTCCCGCTCAGGTGCAAAACTTTGCTGACATGTTAGTCAGAGCAAGCCCAGTGATAGATCTACCACTGTGTGCTACCTCTTGTCCATGTATGTGTCCCTTGAACGTATTCAATCAGAGATAGATTGGCAAAGCCCCAAGGTTGGGGTATATTTAAGACTGATACTGTGTGGCTGGCAAGCTTGACTGAGTGGTCTCCATCGTCACGACTAATGGGTACCAGTTAAGTCAATCATGTACCCCTGTGTCGCAGTGACGTCGCGGTCTGAATGGCCGCAACTGGGGTCTTGCTATCCACAAATGTGCACCTGCGTAGTGAGAAAGTTGAAGGACTCGTCACCGATATCATTGCTACTGGGTCGATTGTCGTGTGTCAGCATCGTCATTTCCAATCTTGCTCTGCCCCACCAAGTCCAATGCCAAGTCTTGCAAGTGTCTGCGTCTTCCTCGTGCTCTCCTTTGTCAAGGCGGCCCCCACCATCCCCATGGCAACTTCGGACCGCGTCGTGATCGTGGGCGGCGGCCCTGCCGGGTGTCATTTTGCCTCGCTCTTGGCCAAGAAGGGGTTTACCGACATCCACCTCGTGGAAACCAACAACCAAGTGGGCGGCAAATCCCACACCGAGTACGACCAACGTGGTCGCCCCCAAGAAATGGGTACCGTCTTTGCCTTGGAGACATACACGCCGATTTTCGACTTGATCAAGACGTACGATCCGACCAACACGCGGTTTGCCTTTTCGTTTGAAAAGCCCAACTACATGTATGTGATGGGGGAAAGCGTTGGGGCCTCCGACGACGCCTCCGACGTCGCGCTCGACTTTCCCAATTACATATTGCAATCGATTCAACGAAACGCCCCCGCCACGACGGCGCAATCGCCGCCCACGGACGCGCAATTGCAAGCGATATTCGTTGACCAAGCCAAGCGGTACATGGCTTTGCATCGCAAACTCTTGGGCACCTACGCGTATGGCCTGCCTCCCCAGCCCAAAGATTGGCGGTCGATAGACATGACGGCGATGGAGTTTTTGAGAGCCAACAACCTCACCGCTCTGGAAGGTCTCTTTCGATTCACCCAACAACAACAAGGCTATGGGGTGCTCGAACGCATTCCCGCGTTTTATTTGCTATGGTGGTCGCATCCGGAAGCGATCGCCAACATCATGCGGGCGCAAGTGACCAAGAGCCCATCGGCGTACGAATTTATCAATGGCTACCAGAGTCTCTGGATCGCAATGGTCGGCGCCCACCGCCGTGTGATCAACAAAATAGTGGGTGCGACCGTCACGCGAGTCTCTCGCGGCCTTGGGAGCGCAGCCAAGCTCAAGCGACCGGCCTCCGTCACCTACACGTCGTGGAAAGGGGAGACAATCACGATCGACTGCGACCACGTCGTCATGGCCGTCGACTTGAGTTTGTTTGCCGACTTGGTCGTGGACATGACGTCCGACGAAGCGGCGCTCTTCAAAGGCACATATGTCGCGTCGACGTTTACGACGACCATGTTTGAGTCGGACTCGGGCCCGCTCGAAACCGCGGCGCAAGTCTGGCCCCTGCGCATGGTCAACGAGGACGGTCGGTTGAGTGCACTGCGCAATTCCAAGCTCACGATTCTGCCCGGTGACCCTGCGGCGGGGTGGGGCAACCTCACGAATGGCCTCCAAGTCCGCGTGGCGTATCAGTTTTTCGACAAGCCCTTGCGAGACGTCGATCGGATCAAGATGAAATCGTCCCTGTGGTTGGACCTCCGGAAAGCAGGCTTGCCCTCCCCCTCAGTGTGGGGAACGTTTTCGTTCAACTACTTTCCGCGATTCAATGCGACGGGGCTCAAGAAGGGACTACCATGGAAGATCTGGGATATCCAAGGCGACCGCCGCACGACATGGATTGGCTCGAGTGTCTGTTTCGAAAGTGTGTTGGATGTCGTGACCTACAACAACAATTTAATCCAACGCGTCCAAGTAACTGGGGACACCAACGCCACGCGCGGCTAACTCTGGAAGATCATAAAATGTTACTTGCAACGCATATTCTAGACTTGTTGCCCTTTACCGGTACGAGAATGAGGCCGACACCATTGATATATATTTATGTGGCCCACGAGATGGCTACTGACTTTGCCCTCGACCCGTGCGCCCCCGTCTTCGACGACTAGAACCACCCCACCCTCGAAATGTTTTGGGACAACAGACAACTTGTACATGGTAAATATGGACGAATGCATGGAATACCTGCGGAACCTCGCCACTTGACTTTCTGAATGTCTTTCACGGCCGCGACGACTTGACTCGAGCGCATGACTCAACGCCTTAGCCCCTAAGACTTCAGTTGACGTTGGGCGACTCGTCCGAATGGGGCAACTTGACCACGGGCCGCATGTGTTGCCTTGAATCGCATATGCAGGCGCATAATTGAATGGAGGGGGTTGGGCGTCTGAAAGAGTTGGTGTGTCATAAATGCGACGAAAATGTTTGGCGTCACCCCTTGACTCGACCAAGAACCCTCCACAGATGGATGTTTGGATTAAAATGTTAACATAAATCGTTAATTTTTGAGGAGGAAGCACGACGACGTGATTGAGATGAGGACTTCAAAGCTGAACAGTGTGCTGTGCGACGTGGACATGATGACTCGACCACGATAGTCATCTGTCGACTCCATTTGTCGGGGCATGTTTGAGGATATGCAATGCAGCCGGTGAATAAAATTCAACGGCAGAGAGTGAGATGAAGAGGGTTACAACGACACTGTGAGACAAGAGCGCCACCACCCTCTGCACTTAGGGACACGTGTCGCGAGGAGACACAAGATGGCAACATGCTCTACCGACCTGCATGGCACACACATCGACGCCAGCCACCAGATCATGTACTTTGTAGAAATGCAAACGCAAGAGGAAATTATACGAGCCAGACAACCCTGCAGCATCAAAGCATTGAACGCGTGTCATCGCATGCTTTTTGACGGAACGCTTACCACACTCGTGTCCCCGCCAATGTGCTTGGGCACGCTTCAAACATCCGTCGTGTCCCCATATTTGTGTCCCGGAGCCACCTGATTCTACATCCTTTGCCCAACACGTTCATTCACTTTTCAATTGGCATCCAAACCCCACAACTCGATGACACTCTTGCGCTGTCTCTTCACCCTCGCCATCGCCCCCCTCGTTGTGCACGCTGCCCCGACAATCTCCCTCAAGACCACCGACCGCGTCGTCGTCGTGGGGGCTGGCCCCGCGGGTGTTCACTACGCATCACTCTTGGCCAAGAAAGGTCTGACCAAGATCCAACTCATCGACGCCAACGACCACGTGGGGGGCAAGAGCAGTACGATCTGGGACGACGACGGCGTGCCGCACGAAATGGGCACGGTGTTTGCCCTTGATTCGTACACGCCCATCTTTGACCTCCTCGATGCGTACGACCCGACCAACACGCGGTTTCCGTTTGCGTTTGAGCGCCCCAAGTACATGGCCACGATGGGCGAAAGCGCCGGCGCGGACGACAGCGACCCGACGACGACGCTCGATTTCCCAGGCTACGTCCTGCGAACAATCCAGGCGAACGCGCCGCCTGCGCTGCGGGCCAATGCGACCAAAGCGCAGCTCCACGCGCTTTTTGCAGACCAAGCTCAGCGATACATTGCGGTTCATCGCAGCATCTTTGGCATCTACCCTTATGGCATGCCTCCGCCGCCGACAAATTGGAGCTTGATCGACATGACAGCGATCGAGTTTTTGAAGGCCAACAACCTCACGGCACTCACGGGACTCTTTCGGTTCTCGCAACAACAGCAAGGCTACGGCGTGCTGGAAACAATCCCAGCATTTTACTTTTTGTGGTGGTCGCACCCTGCCACCGTGGCCAAGATCATACGTGCCCAAGTGCAATACCACTCATGTGCGTACGAACTCTCGAAAGGGTTCCAGAGCCTCTGGATGCAAATCGCGGCCGCGCATGCTCCTGCTGTCACGACAATCCTCAATGCCCGCGTCTTGCGCGTCGACCGAGGCTCAACGCCATCAGTCACGTACTTTGACCGGCGCGCGTGGGCCCCCGTCACGATCGAGTGCGACCACATCGTCATGGCGCTCGACTTGAGCGTGAATGCCAACGTCGTCGTCGACATGACCGCCAACGAGAAAGCTCTCTTTCTGGGCAGCTACACTGCGTCGACGTACATTGCGACGCTCTTTCGATCAAACCCGTCGCCCGTCGAAACGGCGACCCAGATTTGGCCCGACCGCGTCCGCCAAAGTGGTCGCGTCAGCGCCATTCGAAATTCGCGGCTCACGGTGGTCGAGGGCAACGACGACGATGATGTCGGCGCGTCACAGGACGTGAGTGCGTTGATCGTGGGACGCCAAGTGCGCGTGGCCTATCAATTCTACGACAAGCCACGAAAGGACGTCGACCACGACCACGCGACCGACACGTTTTGGAAAGATCTGGCCAAGGCTGGGATGGACCGAGGTGGCGTGTGGGCCCAAACGTACTGGAATTACTTTCCCAGGTTCACCCGCGATGGATTGAAGCAAGGGTTGCCGTGGAAAATTTGGGACATCCAAGGCGACCGCCACACGACATGGATTGGCTCAAGTGTCTCTTTTGAAAGCGTGCTGGATGTGGTCACATACAACAACAACCTTATCCAACGCGTCCAAGTCGCCACTGGTCCATAGAACGTTGCCACCAAAATGGGATTGAATGGGGCAAAAAAATATATATGTAGTACGCTGTGATGTATATGGGGGTTTGATGCGACGAAATACAATGCGAAGGCATCCGAGTAACCCAAATTGGTTGGATACGAAGTGGACAATGTTGAAGGTGTTCGTCGAAATCGTTTTACTACGCAGTATCCACCTTTCGCGACAAGGAGTGCCATCGTGGATGCCACTGTGTGCGAAGGGTCGTTGTGGCACACAATGAAATTTGTCGACCTAACTATTTTTTGAAGTGTGAGGGAAAGGTAAATGAGAAGCATCTATTAAAATAGATGCTTCTCATTTACGAACTTTTATGCGAAAATATCGACTTTTTCATTTCAGAATGAATCTGTCTAGTACCCTACTACGAAGTACTACGAAGTACTAAATACGAAGACGATTTTCCCTCCCACGAAACGAGCCAATCACATCGCATCCTTCCATTCTATCCTTCGACGCGACAACGCAGGCCCCCAGCGCAATGCACCCTCTATGCGGCGCCATCGGTCTGTCTCCATCCCTCGATCGTCATCTCACGTGGTCTACTTAGGCATATTCCTGCAGTTGCTCTCCATCGCCCTCCTTGCCTGGGCCTGCTTGGCCTCGGCATGGACGTCCGTGCGACTGCAAGTCGGCTTCCCCGTCGCGACGCTCGACCTGCGCTTCCACCCGTCGCATTTCTGTATTGGGGGCGACTGCTTTCCCTACGCAAGTCCGCCGCTTCCCTCGACTCTGGTGTTGCATGCATCCAACCACTCGTCCGTCGCCGACTCGGACGACACCAAGCCGTCTCGTCTGCTGCAACAATTCGTCGCGGCCACATGGTGCGGATGTGCGAGCCGCCCCGACGACTCCATCACGACCATCTTTGAACGCGCCATGGCGCTGGACATGTGCTTTGTCACCATGCAACTCTGCCACTGGCTGCTTGTCGCCCTTTCATGTCTCGCCCTCGTCTCCGCGTGCGCCACCGTCCTCTGCCTCACGTACTGGAAACACGAACACGCCGTCGGTGGACTTCTCGCAGCCGCCATGGCGCCGCAGATCCTCGGCCATGGCATCGTCCTCGCCATTTGGACGTATTTCCTCCGACCCAACTTCCACCCCATGATCATGTTGCGCGGCGACACCGACTGGCGCATCCTACAAGCTGACATGACGTGGACCGCCCCCGTCTACGCGCTCTTTCTCAACTTGGCCGTGTTGGCTGCGTCGCTCTGGTTCCTCATGCAACTGGCTCTTGACCAGCGTCGCCACTACCTCAATCGCCTGCATGTGCATACCCTTGAGAAACACCCGCTCGAGTGCCCCGCGTCGTATGCCTAATGGCCAAAGTGTCGAACGATATACCAAACGCGCGCTATTGCCGGTGTGGTTGGTTGCTCATGCCCAAGAATCCATGTGGACCGCAACTGCAATGTGCTCTTTCGAGGGTGGATACTTGGTCGGAGCTTGTAAGGCCGTCAACACAGAGTATCCGCGGGGAATATCCCGAGGATCGTCGTCACTATCATAATCGCCTCCAATACAACATCTCGGGTATCATGTATATTCGCGACCCCTACCAGGCTCTACGCAATGTGTTGGTAACGCGATTGGCGGTGCTTGGCAGCCACGAGAAGGGCAGCGGCAACGACGATGGCGCCAACACCAACAAACGCAAACGCAGTCTTGGTCGACGAGAGGGTCGTGACAGGCACCGGTTCCTGGGCAAACAAGTTGGCTTCCTTGACCTTGCCTTCTTCGACTTTGGGCTTCCCTTCTTCGACCTTGGGTTTGGTTTCTTCAATCTTGGGCTTGTCTTCTTCCACCTTGGGCGGCGCGACAATCACATCGCCATCGTCCTTGGGCGCGTCCAATTCATGGCTCGATTGCGGGTCGGCGTTCCACGCAATGTCGCTCGTGTTTTGGGCCTTGTGGTGCAACTTGGCGAGCTTGGCGTCGTTGAACGGACGGATGCCGTAGATCGAACCTCCGTAGGCTGGCTTGACGTCCCACACGAGCTCTTCGTCGGATACGTCCGGCACGACGTAGTGGCAGTCGCTCTCAATCGCCAAGTTGTTGATGCCGCGCACGATCTTGAAGAATCCGTTTTCGCCCCAGTACGTCCCCCACGAGTTGCGTGCGTGCCAGTACTTGACGCCATCCTCTTCGCCGTACCCGACAATCTCGACGTCATGGTCAATCTCGGTAAAGTTGGTCTTGTCCCAGAACACGCCAGCCGTGTAGTTCCAATCGAATTGGCGGCTGCATGCAATGCCACACGTGATCGGGCCACGCTGGAGTTCCTTGATCATGGCCGCTTCGCCAACGACGCGGCCATAGCTCTGGGCGCGGTATCGCACGACGTTCTTGACGGGGAAGCACGTGGCTTTGTCAGGCGACTCGGGCGAGTACATGCAGCTAGACAAACATGTCAACTTGGTCAACAACCATCATGAGGAGACGACGCACTTGATGCAATAGCCTTCGGGCGGGCACGTCCCATTCGACGTGTTGAGGTACTTGGAGTAGTCGGTCGCATTGTACGGCAAACAAGTCTCGTCGGGGAGGCCGTACACACGCATGAATTCAAACACGTCCGAGGGTTCGCCGCCGCCGCATCCGTCCGAGAGGCCATGGCCCGGCGCGCAGTTGAGGAAACTTTGGCGCCCGAGCATGACATCGGGGCCCTTGAAGCCCTTCTTGTGGTTCATGATCTTGATCCGATCGTTCGCAGTCGAAAGCGCGCCGTGGGCAAAGCACGAGCCGCAGTACTGCGGGATGTGTTGGTTCCACGACGACGTGCACATGCCACGCTCGCACCAGTCGAGCGACGCGGGGAGGCCGTCCTCGATCGGCAAGTATTCGTGCGTGACGTCGCGCGGGTGGGCGCGGTCCTTGAACGTGCGGTTGCACTTGCAGGCCTTCTTGGACTCGCTGGATGAGGCAGCGGCGACGACAGCGAGCGCCGCCGCGAGGACGGGGAGGAGGATGGCCATGACGAGTGACTACGTGCAACCAAGCGAATTGGGAAATGGTGTGGCGTGCGTCAAGTGCAACGACGCCGCAAGACATCGTGGGTGAACTCAAGCTCCACATCAGATTGGGCAACGCGCCACAACTTCAACCCCTATGAGATCGCATATATGCCGGATAATCATGCATATATAGAGGTTTATCCGGCCGTTTTGGTGGTACTTTAACCTATGGCGTTGAAATCGTGGTGTTTTCCGAGGTTGTACAATCTCGGGGAGCATTCAGGAATAGGTAGGTTATGGCAAATGCATGGAAAAGATGACACTACGACATCGTACATCGAGATAGGAAGAGTGCATATAAATGGGTGGAGTGAGGGCTTTGGGGGTGATCAAAGACCTCGATTAAGGGGGCAAAGAAGTGCATCAGGTGATAATTCCTCCGTTTTAATTGGTGGAAATAATACGTTTATTTATATTTTAAACGAATCAGAGGGGCTAGTCGATGAGTGAAGTGATTCAATTGGCTGTATTTTCACTTGTGCGAAAATGAGACAGGCATGCGCGACACCCACACGTCAGTAAGCCAGCTGGTGCATGGATGTTTTAACGTTAAACGCATCAATTGCAAAAATAGGTTTTTCTTCCCCCACGTTCCCTCTGACCAACATGTATTGCGGCGGCGACGAATTGAACGCGATTGTGTGCGATGTGGGAAGTCTACGATCGCGCATGGGCTTTGCCGGCGAAGACGACGCGCGCTACATTGGCATGCCGGGCGATGACTCGGACATGAATGGGATCATGACGGCAGACGGCGTCGTGCAGTCGTATGACGCTCTTGAAGCAAGTTTAGACGCAGGGTTCGCGCGGCTCGCCGTCGACGCGCCGCGGCAGCATCCCATCCTGTGGAGCGAGAGCAACTTCCAGCCGCCGCCGTCGTCGTCGTCGGACGAAGACCCTTCCTCCACGAGCAAGTGCGACCGCGAAGCCATCGCCGAGCTCTTTTTTGAAAAGTACGACGTGCCGGCGTACTTTGTGTCCAAGTCGGCGGTCTTGACGTGCTTTGCGAACGGCCGGAGCACGGGGCTGGTCGTCGAAATGGGACACGGCGGGACGTCCGTCGTGCCCGTCCAGGAAGGGTACGTCCTCGGCCACCATGCCTCGCGTCACGCGACTGGCGGCGCGGCATTGAACCGCTTCCTCCGGACCCGCGTGGACGAGAAGCGCAAACCCGACGCCGCGCCGCTCTCATGGTCGTGCATCCGCGATATCAAAGCGTCCATCTGCCGCGCGTCCGAAGCTCCGTTTGACGAAAAGGCCAACGCACAGATCCCGCAAATGCCGTACGAATTGCCCGACGGCACGCAGATCGCACTCGGCGTCGAACGGTTCTCGGTCGCCGAGCACTACTTCCACTACGACAAACAACCCGACGACGTCCCCGGCCTCTTTCTCCCCGGCCTCGTCGTCGATGCCGCGTCCCGGGGCGACGCCGACACGAAGAAGGAACTGCTGCACAACGTCGTCGTCGCCGGCGGCGCGTCGTGCTTTGAGTCGCTCCCGACGCGCCTCGAGCGCGAACTCTCGACGCTCGTGCCCAGCGCGAAGCCCAAAGTCGTGGCCGGCCAGCCCACGGAACGCAAGCTCAGCGCGTTTCTCGGCGGTTCGATCCTCGGCTCACTCGGGTCGTTCCATGAGATGTGGATCTCCAAGACGGAATATGCAGAACACGGCGCGTCGCTCGTCCAGAAAAAGTGCCCATAAACAATTGTGTGTTTTTGGTCTCGATATGCTCGGGGTGCACGCGGTACATTGCGTCGCCCGATGTACGTCGCCGACAGAGATTCGAGGCTCGTGTGAACCAATCCTGAGGATGATGATGGTGGATATCAGCACAATATGCTGTCAACTGGCTAGATTATGTGGGCACGGACGGGCAGTCGAGGGCCAGGTGCGCTAGGGAGCCGGAGTGGTCGTCTTGTGTCAGAGGATTGCGATGGTGGTGACATGAGGTTGTTCTGTCTGGCGGAGACCTGCATGGGAGTAGAGGCTGCTCGCCAAGCGTCAGCCCCCTTGTAGTAGCCAACCACTTGGTGTTGCAAGCTGGTGCGATGACGACGCTGGTGGTCCCAGTGTGTTTGTATTGGCCTTGGATGACACGCCAAGAGGCGTCGGTTCGATCGCTGTTGCTTTGATCTATGGATGTTCGCTTACCCTCTTGCAACGACTTGCAATGTGACTCACAACGAGTGGACACGCCAATCCACACTCGTACATCGGTCCGAGATGGGCATTCGATGACTGCGTTGGCGCTATACCGCAGAGTTTGTGTACAAGTCGAAACGCCACTCAAGATTGCATATGTCTCTCAACAATTGCAATTTCCTTGCCTGGCGATGCCTCGATCCAACTCGCGCTTGGGTGGATACATGTGGCATTCCAATACGAATGACTGGGCAAATGTACCAACGCGACAAGGCGATCGAAAGCAGGATCGGCTCACGTGGTGGGAGGCAACATTTACGCAAAGAGGCCCTTGGTTGACAATAGTTGATCGCACAGCCGATCTAGATTGCCAGCGCTTTCGTCTGTCACATATTTCGCCATCTCTTGCGCTCGCATCCGCACATGCTTTTCGTTGTGAAGGACGGCTGTGACGGCCTTGGACACGGTCACAGCCGTGAGTTGCTTGGACCCGATTGTTGTCAGCGCGACACCAAGTTGCACCATCCTTTTTGCATTGTAGAACTGATCCATCATGATCGGACACGGAATCTGCGGCACACCTACATTACAACGGCAGTTTGCCGTTTGGCACACTTGGACAATCAGTTGGACGAGCGAGAGTGGCTCCAACGTTGGCATGCTGCCAAAACTGATGTAGATGACTGGCACAATGTCATTGTTGGCTTGTTGGATGAAGGCCTAGACGTAAAACATGTCAACATATTGGACGTTGCAACGAATAACGAAAGTGGTCATCATGTACTTGTAGCGAAGAAGAGCCGGCTTGGTTGCCAAGGGGGAACAAAAAGCCCGAGTAGTTGACTTTGGAAGCGTCCACATCCTCGGGAAGCTTGAGGTTGGGACCAGCAAACAACTGCGAGGCAGCAATGTGGATGGTTACGTCGTCGTCCGCATGAAGCATGCCCATGATGCCTTCGGGTGAGGTCACGGGCGGGAGCCCGAGGAATTCTTGGCGGCATGCATTGACCCGCTCGCGCTGTTTCCGCCACAAGTTACGCTTGACAAGCGAGTAGGAGTAGCGATTGAGGCAGGAGAGGCCGAGTGTGAAGCCTTCAAAGGCCCAATGGGGGTTTTCAGACGTTGGCAAGACTGTCGTGCCCAAGAAAAGCGGAACCCAGCGCAAATGCTTGGCTTCCGCGATGCTGTATGTTTCGGCCAGTGAAAAATAGCTTGGGATCACGACGTCGGCGTCGTCCAACGCAGCCACATACGACGCAAAGATCTCGCGGGGATCGATTTCGCTGTTGGCATCGCCGAGGATTCGAAGCGTTTCAAAAAAGGAGCACGTTCGCAGCTTCGCTTGCATGACTGGATCAAACAGCGGACAGCAGATATCGCCGACGATGCACCGAAAAGGCAGTTTGAACTCGTTTGTGACAAGCGACTCGAGGCGCTTCTCCGTTGCGATGGCCACGTCATGGCCG
>VJMH01000182.1:0-15545 GCA_009835185.1 Aphanomyces stellatus
CTTCATGATTTCCATGAGGTACCGCGTGATGCGTTGCGATGTCTTGGCTGTGTCGTCGTCCTTTGCGTACAACCCACCAAATTCGCCAAAGACGATTGCGTAATCTTGCGTCTCGCGGAGATACCCAAACATGTCTTGGCACGTTGCCGTGATGATCGCAGAGAGCTGCGAGTCCCTGTACTCTTGGTAGCCTACAATTGTATCGCCGTTGCGCGAGCCGCCTTGTACGAGCCACGTTTGGGGGTAGACCGACGGACTGTAAAAGTGGGGGGCGTAAACAATCTTGTGGGGCAGATTCAGTGCGAGGGGAAACCGACCGGCGTTCTGGAGGCCGCCGCCCCACCAGTCGTAGTAGTTGAAGTTTTGGCCCTGGAATTGGATGTTGTGCGACTGGGCGTTGCCTTCGACAAAGACGAGCCAGCTGCTGCAGCTGCTGAGGATGCGGTTGCCCATCTTGGCGGCGCCCACGCGCATGTCGGCAGGTCCAAAGTCGCCCCATGTCGTGTCATGCGGCTCGTTCTTGAGGTCGACACCAAGGACGTTCCAGTGACCGTCGTTGCAAAAGTTTCTCGTGAGGGTGTCGATGGCACTGAGGATGCTCGACTCGGGAAACGCACCACTGAACCACGTGCCACCTAGTCCCATATGTGAGAAATCGAGGAGGGTTCGGGTCCAATTGTATACTGTCTGCGGTCGCCGAGAGGTAGTGGATGTCCAACAAAACAGAGATGCCACGAAACGCCAGTGCTTTGATGATCGCGCTGACGGCGGCCGTGTACGTCGTCACATTCAGCGTTGGGTTCTGGTACGTGTTGATGAGGTTGAGATTGGGCGCTGTGTTCTTGAGGAGTGATTCGACGGTGAGGGGGAGGCGGACGCTGTTGAATTTGTTGCGGGCGAGAAACGCGGCAATTTCGTACTGCAATAGGCACATCGGCATCAGTCATGGCAGTGGAGCAGATCGTTGTGACGTACGATGGAGGTGCCGTTTTGGGGGTTGGCCCAGAGGCCAAAGGGGGCGTTTTGGATCGTTTCCAGACCAAACCAGTTGATGCCTTTGATGCCGATGGAGATTTGTGGCCCACCGTTGGGGGCTTGGACAAAGAGTTGGCCTTGTTGACTCAGGTAATTGGGTAGTTTGCAGCCTAGTCGATGTGATATGTGATTTTGATACGAGGAGAATGAGTACCTCGGTTAGGATAGCTCGATGGGTTTGTCACTTCGTTGAGATCTGTGCCAGGTGTGCCATCGTTGATTCGACCGTAGATGGGGGGAGGAGGTGTCTTGCTGCTAGTAGATGTTGTGGTCGGAGGAACGGGAGCTGTGGTTTGCTTGGCGGTCGTAGACGGTGAAGCGTTTGTAGTCGCCGGAGTTGTGGGTGGACTGTTCTTTGTAGAGCTGGGTGGTGGCGTCGCCCCATTTTGAATCGTCCCAGCTTGGAGGCCATTCGATACATCGGATTGTGAGGGTGCTGCACCCCCACTTTTCAAGTAGCACACGCCTTGTTTCCACACAAAGGTCTGGCAGTTTGGATACGCGATGCAGTCGCCACAGCATAGACTCGCGGATGAACGCTGCGTCGAGTTCAGGTCATGACCTCCGTAATCTATGTTTGGTTGCAGGGGCGAACACGAGGGCGAAGGGGCAGTAGTTGTTACAGGTGTAGGTGGTGGACTAGGTGTGGATGGTGCTGGGGACAGTGGGGCAACTGTTGTCGTGGGCTGACTTGTAGGCACAGGTGTCTGGACAGCTCCAGCTAGGAGGCCGTTGGATGGATCGGACTGGGCCGCCGTGGCGCCACCGCTCTTCAAATAGCACACGCCTTGTTTCCACACAAAGAGTTGACAGTTTGGATAGACCACGCAGTCGTTGCAGCACTGGCTGGCAGACGCACGCTGCGTCGAGTTGAGGTCGTGACCAGCGTAGTCCATATTTGGTTGCAAGGGCAAACAGGTACTTGACGGCACACTTGTCGTCGACGGAGGCAAAAGCGAACCGGCCAGCAATCCATTCGACGCATCCGATGTCATCGCCTGTGCGCCACTACTCTTCAAGTAACACACGTTTTGCTTCCACACAAAGAGTTGGCAATTCGCTGTCGCCGCGCACGCCCCGCAGCAGTCGGTGGCGGCCGTGCGAAAGGTCGAGGTGAGGTCGTGTCCTTGGTAATCGATGTTGGCTTGCAGCGTCGAGCAGATGCCAATAGCTCGCGTGTTCGATGTTACGTCGTTGCTCGCTGCTGTCCCGCCCTTGATTGGTCCATTCCCTCCGTTGTTTCCGAGGGGATTGGAGATGTCTTGGCCATTTGGTCCGTCCAAGCCCGATGGATTCGCGACGGTCTTCCCCGCGCTGTTGGCAAGTGTCGTCTTGTTGCTGCTACCTGCCACGACTGCGACGATGATGGCGATGGCGACAGCGACCACCAGCAGCACTGCTGCAACCAGCCAGAGTGTATGCCGCCTGCTCTTTGCCTTTTCCTCTTGGTCCTTGGTAGGTTTGTCGATCACGGCCGCATAGGTTGTCACCCGCGGCGCTTCCTCCATCGTGGATGGACCGTCGATTCTCTTTTGAAGAATGTGGTGGCCCTTCACGCATCAGTTTCACAAGATCGCAAATTTTTCGAACGTCCCAAATATCGTCGTCGTGAGAATTGACTGTGATAAAACCTCCCTTTGAGAATTGTCCACGTCGTGGGAATTTATTATAACCTTGTCCTCGTTGTAGGGTGCTTCTTTCAATAGGACAACATGTGCGTGCAGAGGGAGGGCTCCTTCCATTGACGTCAAGTGCATTGCGCGTGTTTCGGAGCTGCATTCGATCATTCTCTGCCGCGAGTATCATCGAAATAGATCTCGTCGGTTCAGCAAGGTGATAGGAGATGCACGATGGATTCTGATTGGTTGATTTAAATCATTGTAGGTCGCAGTCGAATGTGATTCGAGTGGCCAATCATGAAATATGAGTTCAAGTTGTCTTTGATTCTGGGGTGGTACACCCACGACCCCACACGCATCATCAACTGGCGAATGAATTTGCACAAGAGATGCTTCTTTATCATGGCACAACGCTAAATTTACATGAGGAGTGCCCACACGACGACACATGACATTGTCCCGATCACCGCGTGCGTCGCCGACGACGGCATCTTGGTCGCCGGTGTCGTTGCACTACCTGACACAGGCGCATCTTTGCCCGCCGCGGGTACAGAAGGCGCACTGGTTAACTTAGCTTGAAATGTGCTGGCAACGCGTCCGGGGGATGCCATCGACGTCGCGCCGGCACTCTTCAAATAGCACGTGCCGTTAAACCAGACAAAAAGCGCACAGTTGGCCGTGGCCGCGCAGTCGCCGCAGCATTGGTCGGCCGATGGGCGATTGGTGTAGAAAATGTTGTGGGCGACGTAGTCCGTATCAGGTTGGATGGCCGAGCACAAGCCAAGTGGGGTCGAAGGCAATGACGTGGTACCCCGATTAGTGGTCGTCACGAGGCTGGCCTGCCGCCCAGGTGACTTGGTTGGCACGCCGACGGCGTTTTTAAGGTAACATGTGCCGTTGTACCAGACAAAGGCGACGCAGTTGAGGTTGGGGTTGGCGGTTGTGCAGTCGGCACAGCAGAGGTCCGGGGACGAACGCTGCGTCTTGCCAATGTCGTTGCCAAAGTAGTCCGTATCGGCTTGGACAGCCGAGCAAGTCGATGAGGGGTCCAGGCCAAGGAGATTCGTGCCGCTCGTGACTCGGGCGTTGTACGACAAGGCAGCCCACGCGCCCAGCACGACGACGACAACGCCGACGGCGACGAGAAGATAGACCATGGTCTTGGATTCATTGGGCGATGTCGTCTGAGTGACTGAACTGCTGTCTCCGACGGCCAAGTAGGTAGTTTCCTTGGGCTCTTCCATCCATGATGGGTCTTGGAATTCGTCCGCAACCGCGGGCGCTATAGGTTCGTCCATCCACGGCGGGAGGGTGGAATCGGGTGTAAGCGTCGCCTGCATTTGGCAAATGCCTACCCAGCCATCGTGGCCTGTGGTTATCCGGCGTCCAAAGATCTCGCATCCACATTCTGGCAATTCAAGTCCAAGTGCTTGTTTGAAACGGAACAAGGTCTGCCACCACGCTGGAGTGGATACTCGGAAGTGGTACATTAAACTTAGCTCCATGGGAATGTCCTTGTCTTCTCACATCAAAGCACGAACGACAAGATGACATCAATTGGTCCAGTTCTTTTCACGTCAAGCCTCACCTCAATTCCCTTTATTAATGGCGGGGGTTGCATTCGTTGCCTGGTCCGTCCTTCCAGCCGATGGCACTGTCTGTTGTTCCATGGTGATATTCCATTCCATAATTCTCTGCTCCTTTGGCAAAGATCGCGTCGGTTCATTCATGCGCGGCCCACCAATGTCTTTCCTCGCATCGCATTCTACTTTGTCGAGATTTATTATGGTTTGTATTTCGCTTGGAACGCATCCAAGAGATCGCGCACGTGCAGCCGCAGCGTGGGCCAGAACCGCATGACGTGATGCCGCAACTTGGATTCGCGAAAGTCAGGATGGACGTCCTGGAGACCAAGCCCCCATTGCGCCGCCTCCCGCTCCACAGATGCTTGCTGTCGCGCGTTGCAGTACAAGGACCGTCGCCGCCATGTCCCCGTCACAGGGTCGCGCACGACTTCAAGCCTACAATTCTCCCTGTTGACCAAATCTACAAAATATAATAGTACCAAAAGGCCATCCGCCGCACGAGCAAGCTCGGGTCCACCTCCAACGCTTCGTCGTCGGTAATTGTCTGCGCCATGACGACAAATCGATCGCGTGCGCGGACGCTGGTTGTGAGCACGTTTACAAACACTTGGTCCGACACGGCCAATTGATGGAGAAAGTGGTGGCCGCCCACTTCTTTCACAGTCTACAGACGTTTAGTTTGTAGATCATGTGGGCGAGCATGTACGTCCATGGGCGTGGGCTGCTTGGGCATGAGCATGGCGCACATGTGTCGGCAAAAGAAGTCTGGGTCAATATCGTCGCGGTATTCAAAGTCGCCTTGGTGGCCCCATACATATTGGATCTCCCCGACCGTGTCCAGTGCGAACTGCATGTCAAAGAGCGCAAAGTCGTCGCTTATTGACGGAAACCCACACCGATGAAACATGCGATCGGTGTTGTGCCGCATCTGCTCGGTGATCCACACCATGCCCAAGCGCCGTGCCGATGGCGTTGCGGGAAGGCTGTGGTTGCGCCACGTAGCTACGTGTCCATCCAAGACACCCTACACCGCCACGTACGTCAAACTGACCAGTCGACACTCGATGACCGTACATGCAGAGCAGAGTTGCAAGCGACCCACTCCTTCATGGACAACATCAGGGCTTTGTGTGCCTTCACTTTGGCGGATAAAGCCTTGCGTTGAGATATTGCTAGCTCCCGCTCGGTCTTCATGGCAATGGCAATGTCTTTCCACGGCAGCAGGAGACTCTCGCGCGCTCTTGATGATAGAATCCAAGACGGCCGCTGCGCGATCAGCGGCGCCAACGTTTGCTCGAGGTCCAAGACCTGCTGCCGGAGAAGGAGGCGTTCTTGGAGTTCTTCTTGTCGATGGATTCGTTTGATGTATTTGAAGTACTCGCGGCGCTTCGTATTGCGCTTGTCGTCCGTGTTCATTTCACCCATCGCCGCGTGGGACACTCTATCGTGGAAGGCAGCCGACCATGGTCTAAAATTAGCCAATGAAATGACTCCAAGAGTGTCGAGCCAATCCGATGACTTGTTTCATTTTACAGGTGTGGAAGTTGTTCAAAAATCGCGCCGATGTTGCCATCATGCTTCCCACTGTTGGCAGGTTCTGTCGAGATTGGCTCCATCGCCCACAACAATTTTAGATCCCTCAAGGAAAGCCACGCTGCGTTAAATGCCTTTGTTATTCAGTTCATCCTCTTTTGTCAAATCCCTTCCTGGCAACCTCATTCCGTCAGAATCCTCTAACCATTATGGCCCTGTGACTCTTTGACCCCAACATGATGTCTGCACATTGGCAGACTCCATATACCGTGTCCACTCATGGCGCTTCTTGGACTACAATGGCCACGCATCATGCACTTCGACCTCGCTCCCATTGTTGCAATCACAGTGATGATGGCGAACCCTCTTTAACTGAATAGAGTAAAAATACCGCACAGCCATGAATTATTCATTCATGGAGGAATTTTCAAAAAATGAGCGCAGGAGGCGATGTTGTCGAGCCACCGACCGCCGCCGACGACGACGCGGCCTCAACGGCGGGCGAGATCGACATGGACTTACTGGAAAAGTACGACAAGAAGTTGCGGCGTCAGATCTACATGCGTAACATGCGGCAACTCTACCGCAACGAAGAGAAGGAAGAACGGATCTACCTCCTGAACAAGGTCGACGAGCTCGAGCGCATCCTTGTTCCCATCGTTCAACGGCGACGAAGCATGTGGACGCTCATGCCGTGGAAAGACATTGCCGAGGAACTTTGCGAGGAACAACAAGTCGCGGCGGCGCAACTCACGTCGCTCCAGACGCAAGTATGCGAGTACGAAGCGCTTGTGCGGCAGATGCAACACTGGGTTGCGACGAACACAGTGCTCAAGGTACTACCTCTCATCACCTTCATCATCATCTCTCTCTTCCTAGTGCTCACTGGATGGACGTGTGTCAACGTGGCGCGACAGCAGCTTGCTTGCGAACCCCCAGTCGCGGCAACTGGGGAAAGCGTGGATCACCCAGCATCTCTACCACAACGTCGAACGCATGTTCCTCGACCATGGGTTTCCACCCACCGACACGGCCGACGACTTTCATCTCTTCGACATGCATTTCGCCCCCGGTGGCGTCCAATTCGTTCTTGGCGGCCAGTTTGACCTTGACATTCCACCGGACGCCCTCGCCTCCATCTACTGCCAAGAGACATGCTCGGTGCTCATGGCCAACTTTCAACATCCGATTCCTCGCAACGTACGAGTCTCTTTCTCTGTTGCATCATGCCACCGACGACGGCCATATTCGTAGACGATCAAAGAAGAAGACGGAACAACGCGGCTGCATCAAATGGTCACCGCGAACGGCGAATTCGTCAACGTCCTCACGACATGTTTTCAAGAAACGGGTCGCTTCGTCGCGGTCGTGCAGGACATCATGGACGACGAGACGATTCCCCTTGACGATCGCTTCCGCGTCCGGCGCTACCGCACCTACTGGTACATCCTTTGCGTGGCAAATTTATTTGGACCAGATTTCGTAGGGCCGAAATGGTGTGCCTCCCGTCGGGGCAGTGGAAACGGCGATTTCTCTACTTGTTTTCGCAGCGCTGCGGCCCGTCGGGTCCGACCCCGCTCAAAGAAGAGGCGCTCATTTGGGGCTGCAACCTCCAAGACGTCGCGCCTGACCTCCACGAAGCCCGCTTTCGCCACGAATTTATGAAAATGTGTGCCCGCCTCTGTGCCAAAGGCGGCTTTTTCCACCCCAAGAACGCCGTGAATCGACGTCGATGACCTCGCAAGGGACTAAAACATACTAGATGACGACATCATGTTACTCAGTGGCAAGTTGACATATTCGATGCAACGGTCCTGTCCACGCATGCGTCGGCGCGCGCCATGACATGTTGAACCAATCGCTTGCACTCTTGAAGGATTTCCTGCCGCAAATTGGCTTCTTGCCTCGACTCGGTCCCATGAGGCATCGTCTTTAGGCCCCACATGGCGGCTTCATCCTCGAGTTCTACCTCTTCCATGGTGTCGACCATGGTCGGCGCCTGCACGAGCACGAGGAGCCGAAGGAGCGTTGTCGTGGGCGAGAGTGGTCGCATTTCCAGCCTAGAATACACGTCATTCAAACTCATATGGCCTGGCATGGCATACCACGACTGACGGTGGCGGTGCACGCGTGTGTCAATTGGCAGCCCGGGCAGCACCTCCTCGTGGGTGATGGTTCGTGCTACGACAAGCACGCGCCCGTCGGTGTAGTGCACGCAGCCTGTCAAGATATTGACGTCTTCCACAAGCTCTCCTGGCCGTCCATTGAGTCGCCTGTAACGCGTCGTGACATGGTGCAGCGATGAGTCATCGATGACGTTGCAGGTGTCACCCTGACTGTGCCCATCGTGGTGGCAAAAGTGGTGCAAGAGGTGGGACATGGACCGCGTCGTGCAGCCTTCGTACCGGATGACAACGTCACGTGACGTTGCATCGACCGTGGCATCTTGCAGCATCGTGTCGCCCGACAATGGAAAACCGTGGAGTTGGAACATGCGGTCGCCAGTGCGCATCAACCGGTTGATGATCCACGCCTGGCCCAGCTGCCGCGTCGTGGGGTGTGCCGACAACGTCATATCATGCCATGTCGGAACATTGCTTAGCAGAGAGGTCTACCACACAAACATATCATTGCTAATGTGTTCAAACTGCGGTACCAGTGGTGCAGGTGTCGTCGCGACGACGACTGCGTGAGCCATTGCCCCAAACGCGGCGACTTGTTCCCGCAACGCCTTGTTCTGTGCGAGCGAGAGCTTCAAGTTCTCTCGAAGGCCCAGTGCAATCTCTTTCCAAGGCAACCCGCCCATGAAGTCGCGGCGATGGCGCTCCGCCAACGGGGCCAATATCGCCTCCAACGCCACCACTTGGGCCAAGAGAGCTTGGCACGCCGCCTTTTCCCTCGCTCGATACATGCGCTTCATTGCTTTGTCGTATTCGCGCTGCCGTAGGATGCGATCGCTTTGACCGGGTGCCGACATGCGGCTCTGTGACCATGGGATGCTTCAAGAGTGTCGTGTCGTCGAATGGTCTATGCACGAAAGATAGTTTATGGTATCATACAATATATGTGACCATTCCTTTTGGACCACTCCATGCGTTTTAACTTTGTCGTATTAATCAAATACTTCGAAGTACGTCGAAGTTTTACCAACCTGGCAGTTTAAACGTGTTTCCTGCAGCAAGTCCAACAAATAACGTGGCCACACAAGGAGTACGTTTTAACGTTTCCTTCCAGCATCATCACATCAGCTCTCGGATCCACGCACATGGGCGAATGCTGACGCTGTGCTGATGGACTGATGGGCCTAATGACTGACAACATCCGTTCGTACGTCCGTAGAGATATGAAATAGATCCATGTTCCCCTGGTTGATATGTCTTGCGTGTGCTCGATGAAGATGAAGACGTCGGCTGCAGAATGCGTCGAACATGCGCCGGCCATCAAGGCAAGGTATACTTGGTTAAATCATTACATACTGAGACTCAGAGAATGGAAAGCAGATATTTTTATCAACATTCAGGCAGTCGGCGAACGATGGGGATGCAGAGAGAAGACGACGAGGAAGGCGCGGCACGGACGATGCGGAAGCGCATGTACATGCGATTGTACCGCGTCCAGAACAAGTGTGGCACCGCGGCTCTGCAAGCACACATCGACACCCTCGAGGAAGAAGTCCGGCAACTCACTGAGCGGGGGAAGACAACGCGCGCACTGTCAGTTTTGTCGTGGAAGGAAGTCTCGCGCGCATTCCAGGAGGCAATCGAGAGCAGTTCAAAGGAAACACGCGCAATCACAAGTCAGATTCAGCACTACCGCGAAGTGGTCCGAGACATGAAACGTTGGGTCGCCGTGAACTCAAGTCCCGTACGTCAATCATCATCCCTCTCGAATATTGAGCCTCATGTCGCGTTGTAGCCTGGGCGGATGCACGGATCAACCGCTTCCTCGTCGAATTCGTGGCGCAACGTTACATTGCTTGGGAATGATGCGGCGCGGGAGCTCGGGAAGACATGGATCACGCAACAAATGTACCACCAAATGGACCCGACGTTCCACGCGTTTGGATTTCCATCGTGGGACGCCGCGACCGCCGACGACTTTGAATACCTCCGCACCGACATGCAGTTCCTCGACGATTTCGCGCAAGTGACGCATTGCCACCAGTTCCAAACGGACCACACGATCGACGAAATCTGCGCCACGTACCGCCATCACCTTTGCTCGGTCCTCATGGTCGATGGCTTCCATGCAATTCCCGTGCGGGTATGTGTGTGTGTGTGTCTCGGACGTGTCTGCATTCCCTCTCTTGGTAGACTGCGACGGAAGTGACGGCGACGACGACGTTGCATCAGCTCACGACCTCGACCGTCGAGCACGTCCATCTCCTCTGCGGCATCTTCCGGGAAACCGACCGCACTGTCATTGTCGTGCGACAGATCCACGAAGATGAGCGCTTGAACGAACAGGCGGCGCGTCGCCAGCGCCATCGCTCCTACTGGTATCCCCTTGTCTGCGTGATTCGTCGCATGACAAATGCTTGTGTGAAGGCTTGAACTTCGTGGGTTGCCAAATGGACGAACACTCAAGCGGCACATTCACAGCATGAGCCAGGGCTTCACCGCCCCCGGTGTCTACTTGTCCTTGGACGAAGAAGCGCGTTCGTGGGGCATGGACTTGGGCGCGTGTGCCGCCGACGCCAAGGAAGCAGCGTTCCGGCAGTTTATGCTCTCGACGTTGATTCCTGCGATGAAAGGAACAAACCAACTGCGTGTCGACACGGCCATCGCTGCCGCCGACGTCGACGCGACCAGTTAATCGTCGATGCATAGTTCGATGCATGTATTTATGAAGTGACTTCAAGAAAACCCTTCGAAAAAGGGAGGACATGGTTATTCTTCCACATGTCGTGTCCAATTAATGTACCGAATATTGAATATTGCCATACCAATGAAATAAATCCAATTCGCATTTAACAGCCCTTTGACTGTCGTTCGCACGAACATCCAAGGACTTGCTCGTCCGCCAAGTGGACAACCTGAAATGATCAACAGAGGTTGTGGAAACTGAGGCCATCGACCGACAGTGGCATGTGCGCTCGATCGAGAAGTCCGAGACCGTCAGAAGCCATGCCCACGACACTTGAACAATACAATTTTTCAGAGCTTTTCTCCATTAACAGAGATCCTTTGGGAAGCGAGACTAAGGCGTGGTGGTCATGCAGTTACCACGGAAACGCGGTACCTACGGGGGCCAAGGGGTGGCAGTCTGATGCGCAAGCGCGCTGCATCGACCACGCCCCTCCGGCCAAGCTTGTTGGTGCAAGTAATATTCGTAAAATAAAATTAAAGGAGATGGGACCAATCAAATCACTCGAAAACGAAAGAACGTCACATCGCAACCTTGTTGCAATCGTTCGATCGGACCGGATACATATCCGGAGGCGTTGGGTGACTGTTACATTTTTGGATCACTTCACTTCCACACTTGCCATCGCGAGCGCCCCACGAGAGATGAGTGAACGGGATGCGCTCGAAGCGCAGCGAAAGTTCCACGATGAAGCTATGGTTCATGTCAACGCTGGTGTCGCGGCTCGCAGTAGTGGAAACAGCTCCGACGCAGAAAGGTCCTTTGAGATGGCCCGCGACCTGCTTCAACAAGGTTTGGCGCTCAAATTCTCGCTCGAAGACGAAGAAGCATCGATGCGCCTCGCGAAGAAGATGTCCCGGTACCTCGAAATGATTAAAGGTATGCATTCGGCACCCACCGATCGAATCGTCACGCGAGTCGCGAAATTCAACATCCTTGACCTGGACAACCTTCCGGCAAGATACGCCCCCATCATGGCGCTCTTCAAGTCATCCCACGTGCATGGCGATGTTTTTGACTCGATGAAAAAGATCTTTGGGTTCCAAGAGCACAACGTGAAGAATCAAACGGAGCACTTGGCGCTTCTCTTGACAAACTACAAGGAGATGCTCGAATCGCCGCCACCGTCGCCGGTTGACGACAAAACGGCGAAGAAGTCGAAGCAACCGGTGGTTGAGGTACCCAGGGATGCAAATGAGGCCGCCGCACAAGCGGTGACGAAGTTGCACGCGCGTTTGTTTGACAATTACATCAAGTGGTGCAAGTACCTCAAAGTGCAACCGGCCTTTTCAAAGGAACCGATCGCTGATCTCGTGCTGTTTTTCCTCATGTGGGGCGAAGCAGGTAACTTTCGTCAGACGCCCGAGCTTTTTTGTTTTCTCTTTCATTCGCTCAACCCGATGGCGCAACCGACCGCGACGCCCAAGGAGTCCGGCGCATTTCTGGCAACTGTGATCCGTCCGATTTACAACGAAGTGAAAAAGGACAACGACAAGAAAACGCCATTGGGCGAGCGCGCGCCGCACAAAGAGATCCGAAACTACGACGATTTCAACGAGTTCTTTTGGACAAAGAAATGTTTGAAGTTTGACGCGTACAACATCAAGGATGCCCTCGGTGCTGTCGACAAGAAAGGCAACCCCAAGGACGTTCGCAAGACGTTTGTCGAAACTCGCTCGTGGTTTCGCGCGCTCTTGTCGTTCCGTCGCATCTTTTTGCTCAATTTCGCTCTCTTTTGTGCCACGGTCGGGTATGCCGTCAATATGACGTTGCTCTGTCCCGAGAGTCCGATTATGTATGGCACCGACCTTGGCAGCGAAGTCAAGGTTTTCAGCAAAGTGTACTACAAGCCCAAATTGACGTATATCCCCAACGACGACGCAACCACTACGGACGGACCGTGCAACCTGCCTAAATTGGCCACGTGTTTGGGCGTCCAAAACTTTGTGCTCGGCACGACCTTTCAGTTCATCCCGCAGGATTTCAAGATGCTCTTGGCCGATGTTCCCTTTCAGCCGTGCTTGGAGCTTGTGTCCGCTCGATGCCCTTGCTACATCAAGGTTCTCGACGACTGCTTCAATCAAACTGGCTCGGGCTTGGCGTTGAAGGATGCTGCGGATGGCAACGCGCGCGACTTTGTCAATGTCACGTACGACCAAACAAAGTGCATGCCGTCGTGGAAGAAAGGCGCGTACGCTGTCATTCAAAATGGCGGCGACGGCGCCCTCAACTGCGGTGTCTGCAGTTTTCCCGTGCTTCAATTGCCGACCATGTTGCCCAAGTTTATTACCCAGTTTATCGACATGAACCGCGGCGACATGGGTGTCATGATATTTGGTGGAGGTGTCGCGATTCTTGTTCTGTTTTGCCTCGGCGAAGTCAACAACCGATTGTTCTCGTCCATGTTCATTGGATATTTGGGACGGAGCATGCCGGTGCCGTTCTCGGGCTTTTGCCGCTACATGTGTTTTTGGATTCTCCTCCTCGTGGTCAAGGTCCTCTTTGGCTACACATTTATGGTAAAAAATTTGGTCGAGACGACGCTCTTGATTTGGGTGTCCGACCCGACCAAGTACCTCCAAGTGTCCAATTTTATGATTCAATCGAGCTTCCACAACATCATCTACATTGCCTTTCTCTGGCTCCCGGCATTCATTGTGTTCATGTACGACGCCCAGATTTTCTACGCTTTGTTCTCGGTCGTGTTTGGTTCGCGTCTTGGCTTTAAACTGCGTATTGGGGAGCTCCGTTCGTTTCGCATATTGCGTCTAGCGTTCAAGGAAATTCCCAAAATGTTCAATTTGAAGATGACGCAAAACCCCATCGAGTTGAAGCTACTCAAGGAGAAGGCTGAAGGGAAAACAAGGGGCAAAAAGGCCGTGCAAGCGGAGCACGAAGAGTCCCTTCGGATCCAGACGGCTGCCTATTCGAGCGCCGTGACTCAACCCGCGGACGATGAATTGAGAAGCCCGACAAGTCGCTCATTCAGCTCGGTCAGCGGAATTGGTGGCGACGAATTCATTCGAGTGATTCCGTTTGCGATGGCGTGGAATCGATGCTTGCAAAGCATGCGCGACGCCGACGTCTTGAGCAATCGCGAATTGAGCGTCTTGAGCTATTTGATTGAAGGCAAGGAATCGACTGGACGTCGATTGTTCCCCCCTGCGTTTCTCACGGCAGGCAAGTTGGACGAGTCCTTGGACATTATCACCGAATGCGCCACGATCTACAAGCGGCTGCTGTCCGACAAGAAGAAAGACGCGGCGCTGGCCAAGGTTGAAAAGTCCATGCGCAAGCGCCTCCAAAAGGACAGTTTGCGCGTCGAAGCGTGTCTCGCGTCCTTCAAATTCACCGTCCGTATTGTTCAGCAATTGCTTGGCGAGGCTCACTCCGACTTGGATCAATGTTTTTCCTTTGTTGAAGAATGTGTCGTGAACAACGACGTCCTCAAAGGGCTGACCGTGACGAATTTGCATGCGCTGCGAACAGCTGGCGCTGACATGATGAAGGCCATCATTGATGTTCCCAAAGGTGCCAAAGAAGACAGCATCAGCTACCAACGTGCATTGTATCGCGTCATCGACACCGTGGAGCAATTCCTGAGCCACTTCAAAAAGGTTTTATCCAAACAAGAAGCATTGGCCAAGATCGTCAACGAAACGCCGCTCAAACCCGACTCGTTTTTCATTGCTGCTGAATCAACTCAGCAATATGCAACAAATCAGTTGTCAGTACTCGTTTCGAATCCCGCGTTTATGGCCATCGTCTCACGCGCGTACCAAGTGCTCACGGTGGACAACTTTGACGCGGAGCCCCGATCGGAAGAAGGTCGACGCCGTCTTCGATTCTTTACCAATTCGCTCTTCATGGACATGCCGTCGGCTCAATCTATCAAGCGCATGCACTCGCTGTCGATCTCGACGCCATACTACAATGAAATCGTCATGTATTCGGTCAAGGAATTGACGCAAGCCAACGACGACAGCATCAAGCTGCTCTATTACCTACAGACGATTTACCACGACGAATGGGAACACTTTTTGGAGCGCATGAAAGTGAAAGACGAAAAGGAGGCGTTGGCCAAGGTCCCTCAAGAAGTCCAATTGTGGGCTTCCTACCGTGGACAAACACTCGCTCGTACGATCCGCGGCATGATGTACAATGAAGAAGCCATCAAGTTTTTGTACTGGCTGGAACTTGGCAACAACGAGCCGATGCCGGATCACAGTCAAGAATTGGACGAAATGGTGGCGCTCAAGTTCAATTACGTCGTGACGTGTCAGATTTACGGCAAACAACGCGACGAAGAGAAACAGCAAGCTTACGACATTGAGTATTTGTTGAAGCGCCACCCAAGCTTGCGCGTCGCGTACGTCGATGGTCCGAAAAAGATGAAGGAAGGTCCACCCAAGTACTTTTCGTGCTTGGTGCGCTCGAGCAACGACAAGATTGTCGAAGTGTACCGCGTGGAACTGCCTGGTGACCCCATTCTTGGCGAAGGCAAGCCTGAAAACCAAAACCACGCCGTCATTTTCTCGCGTGGTGAATTGATCCAATGTATCGACATGAACCAAGATGGGTACCTCGAAGAATGCTTGAAGATGCCCAACTTGTTGGCGACCGTGGATCGTCCGGAGCATGCCAAGAGTCCGTTGACAATCATCGGTTTCCGCGAATATGTTTTCACGGGCGCCGTCTCCAACTTGGCCAGCTTCATGCAAATCCAAGAACTGTCCTTTGTCTCGCTTGGCCAGCGCATGCTAGCACACAATTTCGTTCGACAGCATTACGGTCACCCGGATATTTTCGACAAGATGTTTGCCATGGGCACGGGTGGTACGGCCAAGGCATCCAAGGGCATCAACTTGTCGGAAGATATTTTTGCTGGATTTAATTCGACGCTGCG
>VJMH01000183.1:0-14456 GCA_009835185.1 Aphanomyces stellatus
GATCGGACGCTGAAATACCGCACGAGCGTTTGATTGGGCTCCACTTGCCGCATGTCTAGCCTATATAGATATGCCGTCATAATATTATCAACCATACCAGCACAGACCATTGTAACGCGTGGTGTTCAACGCAGCCAGCACTTGTGTATGTTTCGTCGTCTTGGATGCGGCGGTAGACAGCCACACACCGATTGGCTTCGTAAAACATACCCTCAAGTAAGTTCCAATAGGGCGCTTGTCGGTTTAATTTGCGATACAAAGTTGTGTTTCCCGACAATTCCACATCCATCTACGAGAAATTGGGGGTCATTAAATGTCATATGGGAGAAATATACCTCGGCAAGCATAGGGCGCTTCCAATGCAATTTAGATCGTTGGGCAGCGAGCACAGCCTTGAGCGGGGCCTTGTAAATAGACTGGTATGCTTCCGTGCCTTGCACCTGCGACTCGTAGCATCGAAGCGTGTGGTTGATGTACTCCTTTTGACTTGTCGGAAACGATGCAAATACGCGGTCTGTGTTGTAGTACAGTTGCTGCGTAAGCCATTGCTTGGCAGTGTTGCGTGCTTCGCCGTTTGCAAACAACGTGACAAAGGTATCGTTGCCCAGGATGATATCCGACGACTGGAGCGCACAAGACTACAACGGTCACACAGTGTGCTGGGCGTGTGACCGACTGTACCGGGCGAGGTTGAAATGCTCGCATGAAGCGAACCATTTCGTACACCATGATGTCGACTGTGTGCTTCTCGCGAGCGACGTCATGAAGGATTTCCTTGGACCGTTTTGAAGCGGCGCGGAAGACATCCGAGATGACTTGCCATGAGAGCTTTCCATCATGCGCCACAGCACTACTTCCATGCGGAAGCAATTGGGCGATGGCATGTTCCAGCGCAGAGAGGTCTCGCAGGAGCGTCGCACGTTCAGCCTTGACCTGGCGTCGATATTCGCTCTGCCGTCGAGCTCCACTCTTGCGCATGCTGTTGTATACTTAGACCAACGAATGATTGTCATCATTCTTTGGTTTTATTTCACGTTTAAATTGACTTTATTGGTTTTACTGCGTAATTGTCGTAAATTAATATTTTATGTACAATTCGAAGTCAAGCGATTTGATATCAAAGAACCACTGAACTCTTATAAGTGAATTATAGTTGAGACTTTTTCGAAGAATCTTTAACGGTAAAATGGGAACGTACCGCACCAAAACTCGAGTCTGAAAAAAAAAAACGAGGCATGAAACGTGACGCTTGTGAATTTTTGTGCGGTTTTCGCCAGAGGTACGGTCGAACGCAGCTATGCCCGTTGAACGTCGTCGAGCAGTTCGATTTCAACGAGCTGAAAATACGACGAAATGAGTTGCGTAATGTTCGGGTGTATTTTTCTCAATTGGATCAAGCGAATGCCATTTGCAGTCACATAATTCATGGCGCACGTTCATACATTTACAAAATCATAGCATTTCAACATTATAGTCTAAGCAGACGCCGTCTTGGTCTTGATATATTCGAGGAGTACAGACATGGGGCGCAGGTCGTAGCTTTCAAGCACGTCGTGGGGTTGTGTAATTTGATCCCCTTCCAGGCGGTTCAACAACGTGACGCAGACAACAGCGGCTGGGATGTTGAGCTTGTGGCAAAAAGCAGCAAACATCCGTGCTTCCATTTCAATGTTGCGTGTGCCGGCGTCATAGGCCTTTTGGAGGTACGCCATCTTGTCGGCGTTGGTGTATTCGCAAATGGCGCCGTCAAGGCGGCCTTGTTCTAGCCATTCACCCAAATCAACCAATGGAAAAGGGAGTGCCATATCAGCGGGGAATAATTAATACCTTCGTAGAAATCATCGCACGACAAAGTCTTGCCAATCGTGTGGGGCAATCCCAAGGACTCGCAAGTCGCGGCAATTTCTTGTGCAATTCCCAAATCCAACGTCGAAATGCGTTCGTGCACCTGGCCAAGGACCGGGATGCGATGAATGGGCTTGAGTTCGTAGTTGAGACCTTCGGACGAGATGACGACGGTGCCGCCTTCGACGCCAACACCGCCGCTCGTGCCCATGCGAATGTATAAGACGTTGTCGGCGCCAGCATGTTCAAGCAACTTGGTCACTTCATGGAGAAGGATCGACGTGGAAGGCATGCCCATGCCATGCTACAATACGGTCAGACAAGGATTCGAAGTTCAAATAAAGACGTACGTTGGCAATCAGGACAGGGCCGACTTTGAAAATGACATAGCGAGAAGTCGATCCAATTGGCGCAATGGTGTAGCCAAACGGTGTTGGAATGGACAACGTCTCAGCGACCTTGTGGGCAAACGTCTCCATTCGCTCGGCGCTCCCACCGCAGATGAAAAACTAGCAAGTGCAAGTGAGGACTAAATGTCATCTTTTGTTGGACTGTACCTTGACATTGCCAAAGATGGCGGCAATTTCAGCACGGTTTGCTTCCGAGTACGAAAGGCCGAGATGGTAGAGCACATCGTCCGTGTGGGACGTAATGTTGGAGTTTTGAACGTGGTGCATTGGCATCGATGGCAAGTCAATCGGAGGCATTGTTGTGTTGGTTTGGTGTTAATTTGAAAACTGAGCTTTGACGATCGTGGCAAAAGCATCGAAAAAGCTTGATTCGCAACTTCAAGAAGCAGCCCTGCTGTTCTTTGCAACGGAATTCGTGTTTCTGTCCTCTGATTGGCTGACCGACTCTGGAACAGGATGCTGGCTTCTCATTGGCCTATTTGAGGGAGTCGGCACATCCTGATTGGGACAGGCCTGGCTGTTGCAAAAACAAGGTTCGATCGAGTCAACAAACGCACAAAGGGCTGCGTGATGCAGTCAAAGTCACAGATTAATGCAACTGAGCAGTGAATTTGATATTGGCATATGAATATTTGGGGGAAGGCCACCGTGAAGATACTGGAGTATGTTTTACCGAAATAGTGTGCTTGAAAGAGCTGACACTCTCGACAGCTACACGTTGTACGAACGAATCACACTTTAATGTAAACGATGGACCTTCCCATCATGCGTCACGAACTGCGTACTGAACTGTTATTATTGTATAGAATTGGTCAAGATCGTAGCGACTGTATGCTTAACACCCAATCCGCGAGAGCAGGGGGGTCAAATCACCCATTTTGGACCGATGGAAACATTCTAACTTCGTGGGAAAGTGGGAAAGGCGCAATATAGGGTGGGACTTAAGAAAACTATATAGTACTCTTGTGGAGAAATCGATTGATGTGATGTACTCAACAAGGCGATGAGAACTCAGCGATTTGGAGTTCCCTAAAGTCGTTGACTCTCTCGTTTCGACGCACTTACAACATTCAGGGTAAGGTGTTATTTTTTTCCTGTGCGCACGTTTGATTGGACGACTGTCCTACTTTCACTCAAATTCGATTTTCCATGAAGGTCGTCGATAAGGCGCAACTCGCTGATGCGGCGTTTCGATACGCCTCTCGGACAACGCTTTTTCCGACATCGAATTAGCGTTCATCATGATTTCCAGTGGCAACACCCTTGTATCAATACTCTGTGGCTCTTGTTGGGATCCAAAAAACCGTCGTGCCTTGTTGTACTGAAATTTCGCACTTTAACTCAACAAATCAACGAGTATAAATGTGCATATATTTTGCTATATTTGAATACCAGCATGAATACATCTCATCTTCGCTGATTTGAATCACGTCGACTTCAAAGTAGTATTTTCGAGCAACACTTTCTCCTCTCTGTAGATATTCATCACATTCAAACTTGTGTTTTTCCAATGTCATTGCGCAGTTCATAAAATGCGGCCATTTCCGATTGCTTGAATCGTCGCTTTGGATGCTATCAAGGCACGAGAATTTGCTTCAGAACGGATCATTTTTGGGATAATCACTGGCAAGGAACTCATATAAACAACCTTTATAATAAAACGTATACGTTTTATTCTTCTGTTATATAAAACTAGACGCTTTAATCTGAAAATTTCACTCCCACATGAATGGTAATTCAAGTAATTTTCCGGTAGAATTTGTCAAAGTGGCGATGGGGGAATGATCATAGCTCGTTTATCTCGAAATCTCGTGAAACAAAAACGGACTCATCACCTCCGTGAAATCGAGCGCTACAAAGTTACTCGAAGTCCCAAGCAAAACAACTAATTACCACAACTTTGGGGGTTCCAAGAATTCTCATTTCATGTCCCGTTCGTACACGGATTTGGGTGTTAATGAATGTAATTTCAGGGTGCAATACAGTATGCTCGCGCTTAAATGCGCGGATACTAAATGCGCACCAGATGGAATATTGTGGATGATGGACAATTAAAATGGCCCCTAATTACGAGAAAAAATACTGTTTGCACATTTTTTTGTCTTCCAAGCTCACGAGTTCCATTACGCCCGTGGGGTTCCCATTGTCAATGGTCTGGATAGACTCGTCCATATAGTAGGCGACTAAACACTTACCATTCACTTCATCAAACTGGGGCGGTCGCGCGAGCTTACTTGCTGGCGTTGGTCACTGGTGCACTGAAGGGACCAGCTATTTAATTGGACAAAAATAGCCGAATAATTCCATTTCAGGCCTATAATTGGACAAAATTACTACAATAATGTCTTTTTGTTTAATTAAACTACTTGATATAAATAAAAATACGTACTTTTATCCAATAATAATATAGATTTTTCAAAGTTTGCGATTTATACCCTTCCTGCCTAGAAGCGCATTCAAACAAAAAATATTCCCAAAAAACACAACCAAAGTTTGGGTATGTGGTAAAGACGTTTCAAAACAGTGACGATATACTGCCATACGACTTGGTTGAGGCACATCCTTCATTGGATATTTGGGCATTTGGGGTGCTTATGTACCAAATGTACAGTGGCGGGGTGCCAGGATGTCCTTGGAGAAAAAATTGAACAAGCAGCGACGTGGACTTAAGACACACTAAATTTTCGTTTTCAGCGAAATATTTCCTGCGTTTTAGTCAGTGATTTGCTTCAAAAACTCCTGGTTGTAGACCCGATAGGTCGTATGGCCATGAATGATGTATTGAAACATGCTTATTTCAACGTGAACGAATCGGAACTGTCAAAATATTATTTGAACAACTTGAATGAAGGCGTAAAACTCAATGGACTTGATTGCATTGTCGACAAAGTACGTTTCGTGAAGCGTGATTATTTGTGCCTGTCCTAAACAATTTAGGATGGAAAATTTGTCCTTGAACTTCACGCGGAACATATTGACCATGATGACGCTATGAACTTACTCAAGTTGGATTTGCCAGTTGAAGTCCGAGATGGCAAGTTAATGTCACGACACCATAATTCGTTTTCCTGGGCAACATTCATGGTTGGTAAACTTCTCGTGAAGTTGTCTATTCGCCAGAGATGTGTTGAAGAGATTTTGAGACTCCCCGAATTGTCTTCGTGCACTGAAGAGTTGCTGCGTGAATTGGCATTTACGAAAGACAACCATGGTCGCGAAGTCATTCAAATCACAGATGAAGACACGCGAAATTTTTTTCATGACCAACTGTATTTCTGTGGTCGATATGAAATTTTTGAAGGCCCACCGGTGCACGAGAGCCAATCGTCGATTGTGTTTATGGCTTATGACCATGGCATATGCTCACAAGGATTTCAAGAACATAAAAAACCAAACGGAGGTTTAGATGAAGCAGGTTTCGTTAAATGCAGTGAAATTTTGGGACACGCGGGGTGGAGAAACACGTAAAAGAAGGTGATGTTCAGTTATGTATTTAATGCTGACAAGCATATTTTAGGCAATGGAGGTGAGAGAATGGAAAGTTGAGTTTAAATTGTGGTACAAAGATAATGATGAATCTTTGTCAGAGGAAGAATTTCTGCGATACTGCAAGCAACTATTTGGGTCAAAACTCCAAGTTGCAATGACGTTCATGAAAAAGGCAGACGAGTACATTCGTGAAGTCGAAAATAGGACCCATCTCAATCCAGATTTCATTCTCTCACTCTTGCCTTCCGTGGAAAGAGACGTATTTCTCAAGAACTTTATTCGCTTAAAAACGCACGATGGGCGTTCAATGACTGGTTTTCAAAACTTTGTAGTCATGCCCACCGGTGATCGAAATTTGGATGATATCTACTTGAAAGAAAGTCTCAATGCAAATGAGCTTCGTTCGTATTTGCAACAGAAATGAGGCAAAAACACTCAACAACTTGTTTATGTTTATGGTAAAAATCGATCACGAATGCAACATCCTTGATTCATAGCAAAACCCATGGTTCATTTTCTGGCCAGCCTTTGTTTCTGTATTGGTGGATGAAGTTGAAGGCGCACCTGTAGTACTACCCATGTCCGGCCAAATATATCCTATTCGCATTGATATTCAAACCCCTCAAATTCTGGCAGCCGCAACGCCTTTTCTCGAAGCAAATTTGCATCTTCTCAAAGGTGTTAATTCTTGCAAAATACATTGGCATCCAGAACCCAGCCGATCCTGTCCTACAACGTGCGATTAAAATGATCGAAGCAACCAAAGCGGAGTCCTCTGTTGTGGGTTTCGACGTGGTGCACGCAGCCATCCAGTCAAGGAGCAAGGAACCTGTTTCTGTACAACAAATTCGTGGTGCAGCGCTGCGAGAACTAAACTAAAACGTTTTTTTTCACGAGAAAGATCCAAAGGAAACGTACATCGCACGTATACTGAAAATGGGTACGCGATTTGGACGTCAAAAGAAATCGTAGAAAATGATGATAAGCGGCCAGCAAAACTCGCAACAAAAGAAGTTCAAGCTGAAAATATTGCCAATGCGTACAATATATTATTGGCGCAAAAAAATCCAACTGACCGGATATTTAATTTTAATTAACTTTGTCTACTTCGTGTGGGTTTTGAGTATATACATAACGTGGGTCACACTTGGTCGTGTGTCAGGATCTATTGCCATACAATCCATCGCGAGCGATCGATACCAGTCTGGGCAGTCGGGGCTAAGTGATGGTCGTAATCCATCGTGAATCACCCGCCGAACGATGATTTCTTCGGACTGCCCATCAATTTCGAGATCAGCATATGGCAATCGGTGCGTATTCAGCTCTGAAAGAAGCACCCCAAACGAATAAATGTCGACGGCATTCGTATACCCCTTGAAGAGGAGCATCTCTGGCGCCATCCACAAAAACGTGCCCACGGCCATTGTGAGCGTATCCCCGTAGAGGACTTCCTTTGACGCACCAAAATCGGCTAATTTCGCACCTTTTTCGGAATCCATTAAGACGTTGCGGGACTTGAGATCCCGGTGCATCATATCTTGCGAGTGCAAACAAAAGAGGGCTTGGGCAACATTCCACGCGCTTTTCATCTTGTCAGTCCAGGAAAAGGTAGCCGGCGTGGTCGTAACGAGGTAATTTCGAAGATCCCCCAAATTCATGTACTCCATGATGGCTTGCAAGTTGGTTGGACGGGTCCACGCGGCGCCAATCAACTTGACAATGTACGGGCTTTGGACTTGGTCAAAGAGGAGAATTTCATCGATGAACGATTGAATCTCGGTCGGGGAAAGCGCGCGCACCGTTTTAATCGCAACGGGTTGATGCTGGAACGTTCCGAGAAAAATCTCCCCCGACGAGCCCGACGCCAAGCGAGTCGTGAGTGGCAGGACGGGGGTCGCCAGCCTGACCATGTCCAATTCTTTCCATTGAATGGCGCTGTAGTCGTAATTGATACTAGTGTCGTCTTCCGAACTTTTTGTTTCCACGTACGACGACGCACCATTTTGTTGCTGGCTGCGACGGCGACGGAGGCCGAAGACAACCACACTTGCAACAACCAGCACACCGCCAACACTTGGCAACACAATTGTCCATGTCGCTGTTGTTGCGTTGGTGGTACTGGGCAACATTGTACCATTGCTGTAAACATTGGAAACTGTTGTCGAGTTGGGCAACTCCAAGTCCGTGGCGCGTCGTACTTGGATCGAGTAAGTGTTGCTGACGTCACACAAACCGGAATTGGCAGTCCAAATGGTCGACGGGCCTTGGAAATGTTCTTGTGCAAACGACACAAGTGCCAACCCACGTGGAACAGTAAATTGGTCGATACGACCACCCCATGGATATTGAAAGGCCGAGATATGCTCACCTGGTTGCAAGAAAATTGGCGTCATATTGAGCTCACTCTTGACGGGATAACACCCAGCAAAGAGCGGGAGTGTCGTCTGGTCCGTTTCCGCAAGCAGGGAATAGGATTTAAATGTGGTCATGTTGGCTGGCACGTTCGAGTGGTCCAGTTGCGTGACCACGGCGCGCCGCCCTTGGAAATTGTAATCGTCGTACAACGTGGCCACATATCCAGCGGGAATGTCACTCAGAGTCATCCAAAAGGACTGGCCCGTGGGTTGTTCCCATGTATTCACGGCCGGTTCAAACAACGGCGCTTTGTAGAAAAATTTGCTCGTCGAGCCTGTCCTAGTAGCATCCATATTTGTCGTTGGGGGAATGGCATTAATTGGAACAACTTGGAGCGAGCGCATCGGGTATTGATACAAAACGACGGGGCTGCCAACAGCGGGTTGAACGATTGAGGTATCCCAGACATGAAACGAGCCAAGAAGCCACGGGCGGTCGTAAGACAGCACGGCCAAGCCAGGCGGGATCGTCAAGCTTGTGCAAAAGCATGGCAGGAGCATGGAGTAGGTTGTATTGGGGGCAAAATGGACAAGTGTCTTGTCGTTGGTTGTATGGCACGTGACATTGACGGCGGAAGTTGGAGGAGGAAGCGCGATCTGGCCATTATCCACAACCACACGAAACGATTGCATTTGTGTTTGCCATGGCATTGCTCCCACCAACGTCGATGGGCCGCGGACGACGGTCGGACTGCCACCAAAATTCATGTCCGGGTACCAAATGAACATCAAGCCATGAGGGACATCGATCGAATCAAAGAGGACGTTGAATCGGCCTCTGAGGAACACGAGCGATGCGACTTGGTCGGACGGCCGCACGACTAAAATGCCTGCTTGGGCGATTTGGCCGGCAAAGTTGACGATCGGGGCGGGGGCGTTCAAGGTCACGACGGGGTCGTTTGGTGGCAACGAGGGCAGGTCTTGAAGTCGCCACACGCGAAACGACAGGATAAATGGATGGTCCACAGGCGCCGAGGTCCAAATGTTGCACTGCGACACAAACTGCGGCAAGCGAAATGCTTGGACGATCATGTAGCGGGGAAGATCGATCGAGCGAACAAAGGATGTCGGTGGGATGCTGGCCATGGAATCCGTCACAGCCGTGTACTCTGCCAAGGGGGAATTTCCATTCAGCCAGCGCGTCGATTGAGTTGCAAGCACAACTGCATTGGGGGATGCTTCGGAGCGCACCAATTGCACCACGGACGGTTCATCCAAAATTTGAAAGGATCGGACGACGAGACTGGGTTCAACATGCACGAGTCCGAAATCGACGGACTCGACCACGAACGAACGATTGCCTTGGAGGGATGGTTGCGAATAGACGACCAATACAAGCGAGTTGGTGCTATTAGATTTGTCAAATTCAACGCTGAAGGCGACGGTCCCGTCAAAGCTAGTGACAATATCCTGGGACGTGTACTGAGTGGCGGTGCCAGACACGCGCACGGTGATGGAAGCGCTTGTGGCGGCGCCAACCTGCCGAAGGACGCTCAAGAGAAGCGCGAGCAGCGGGAGGCACCGCATCGCTGCAGAAGGAGAAATGCATAGGTGGGTGTTGCGTGCCTCTGATTGGCGGACACGATAATTGCGGCATTGTATGCAGTGCAGCTGAAATATATTTTTGTTTATCGTTTACTACTAGTAGTTCAACGGGACTTATTATCAATAAAGTCCAGAAAACATTTGGTCAGATATACTGGGATTGTTCACGACCTGCGACCATGTGCTCTATTTGAAGCTCGGGCAGTTTCAAAATCGCGGGTCCGGGAATGCTCGAAATCTTTTCTGAGGTCCCCTTGCCGAACCCTCACAGGCGTAAGAAGTACAGCTGATGCATATGAAGCCAGACGACACCGTGTCAAACTCAAGTGTATATTCTTCAGCATCGAATGTCCTCATGGAACCGAGGCGTGTCCCCTCCCCATGGGCCAAGTTCCATCCCACTGGCCCTGCCCATCTTAGGCTGCAAAAGACCACATTGTGGTCTATTAACCGTGCTGCGCTGAAGTCGTATATCTCGGTCCGCAGTAGTGGTTGCTCCTGGCGTCCATGAAGAAACGATTCGAAGGTTCGAATCTTACGCTGCTACAGTAAAATAGCAAGTGTGCAAATTTGTATTTATTTTGCATCTCATGTGAAGTTCTCGTTTCTGCAGCTTGAGAACGAGGTGTCAAAATTTGTTGTCAACTTTTCGAGGTGGTCGTGTCATTCAGTATAGTAGTCGTCGCAATTAAGTCGATAAATGAGTCGCTCTTGCAGCGACCAACTTAAACGATGTTCCGGTCAGACCTCCGTTTTCTAATTTGACACTTAAGTTAGGCTCAATGAAACTTTTTCCATCCATGTTTGTCCTTGTTGTTAATATTTACTTGGCTACACTGCTCTAGAACTATGTTATTTCTGGTGCAGCAGAGCGTCGAACAAAACTTTGAGTCGTTGCTGCACCATGGTCCTACCCACTCATGGTACGCACTAAAATAAATATCTCCTTTTTTTGTCGCTCGCCATTATCGTCACCCATTGCTTGGCCATTCAAGAATAGACTGCCGGTAAACGAATGTACAACCCACTCCCAACTCTCGATGCAGCTTGTAAACAGCTCAATCAATATACCATCGCAAATTTCGTGCGATACACTGAAAGTTGCCCACTCCAACTGCGTTAAAAACACACATTGCAGAAGGAGTGGGAATTATTGTAAAATGCAACCAAACGGTCGTGAAAGTCAAACAAGATTAACACGAAGTAAATAGAGTTGAATTGCATGATAATACCACGAGGCTCGGATTAATGTCAGCCAATCGTTTCAGTAGTAATGTGTCGCTTCTTGATCTTCATACAGCACCAAATCGAGGTATTCACTTGCAAGGTTCATTGCGAAGTCTTCCTGTCCGAAGACGGTCTTGAAGTACACCGCCTTAGCATTCTCCAAGAGAGCCGCGGGGACCACTTGGGGGAAGTACCGTTCGTCGCAGGCAAGGTTGACGGCCACAAGAACCAAGAGTTCCAATTGGTTCAGACCGTCGCCGAGGCTGCAGTTAATAGGGCCACCCGGGCAAATGGTGGCAAATTCACTCTCGTCGTCATTGTACACATTGTCTTCGGTCGTTGGAATCAAACTTGCTGGATGGGGCACAAAGCGGGCAGCCATCTCTCTGTCCAACCACGTGACGTCGTATTCCAGGTAACTGCCTGGCCAAGACGCGACAAGATTGCCACTGTGGTGGTCCCAAACACACCCCGCGGGTTCCTTGCCACCATCCGCAGAACAAAAATCCAGCATCACATCCAGCTCAAAATGAGCACCCGCCCCATCTTCGACGATCAATTCAATGTGATACGGCCCACTTTGCAGCATCTCAAGCATATCCGGATCGTCATCCACGACGACCTGGCAAAGTTGGCGGACGCGAGAACGAACAACTTGATCCGAGAGACGCGTAAACACGCCACACGAAGACGCAACGTCGACTGGGCAGTCTTGGTCAGTTGCATTTGAAAAGACTTCAGCGTAGTCAATGCAGTACGAGACCATGCCACGTGGAATCACACGGGACCGTTCATACGCCTTGCCTTTGTACCCGGCGACGGACCGTGCGATTGCTTGGACAAGGACCGATTCGTCTTGGTACCACTGAGCAGCTTGAGCAGTTGTAGGCATCTTTGGAAATGACGGTTTTGTCACGACTGGATTCGGATATTGCGATTCAGCTCGACACATGGATGTCTCGACATATGGATGTTCTGATGCGACATTGGTATCATGCCGCTGATTTGGTGACATGTGTTGGGTTGAAAATTTCACTTGAAAGCACAAAATCGCAACCCCGATTTTGGAGCTCTGTTGCAACAATATCCGGTCAACAGCCGCGCCAATTTCATCATCATTAAAATACATTTGTCAAATTATTCGTCTTGCTCTTCTTCGGCTTGATTTAGAAGCCTATAATTGCACTGAGATAGGGTTGCAAGATTGAAATTGATTTTGACGTATTGCCGATTTTCTCGTATAATCTGAAGTTTGACGCTCAACGATTCCATCATGCATGCCAACAAAACGGTATTTCGTTTTGTTGGCATGCATAACAAACTTACCTTCTTGTCCTAGTATTTAAAAATTACAAGACTATATTTTATTTCGTGCAAAGAGGTTGTGACCACGCAGATCCGTTCCCAATGAAATGTTGGAGCGAGCACACATCATGTCACTCATCTGCATTTTGTATGTTACCCAACTCGCCTTGCACTCAGGTGCTGTATTGAAATAATCCGATTTGTGAATATTGAATTTTGAATGGACATCGGTAATGCCGTGTGTGCTTTGAGGTTCGTCCCGACTTGTACGGCAAAACCGTTTTTATGGGTGTTTATTTTGAGAACGAGAGAACGATTCCTCACTGATATTTTTCCGTTTCGGGCAGAAAAACCATGTGTCAACGCATTCAAATGAGACTCTATTTTGTGATCAACGGCAGATTTCTTCGCAGCGGTTGCGGGGCCGTGGTGGATCAGTGCCATGTGCAAAACGGTGTTGCAAATAAACAGATGAGGCAATTGCGACGTCAGTGAAGCCGCATGGCGAGCTGACTCTCGCCGCCCAATCTCCACCAGGTCAAAGATAATTACCGTAATTATTTCTGCGGCAGTGATAAAGTCATACTTGTATTTCCAAAGATGGCTTCAAGTACCAAAGTCGCTCCGTGGTACCAAGACGAATCCGCCCTGATCCAAGCAATCGCTCGATCCGTTGCTGGGTACAAAGGCAAAGTTATGCATCTGCAACAATTATTCACATAGATTCAAACACCCGCAGTTGCACATATCGAGCTCTAATCCTCAGCATCTACGTTTGACTGTACGCTCTCCGGTACTTCTAACGCCAGTATAACTGCTGGTGCTTGTCGCTGCATCATGACAACAACTCCCCAAACAGACCGATACCTCAAATTGGCCGTATTTGTATTTCAGAGCAGCAGTGATAAAGCCATATTGATCAATCTGCAATAGAAGGCTATGGAAGCAATTTTTCACGACTCTAGTCATCACACTGCGTGATAGGTCCCCAAGACCTTGACTCACCACGCGTGCAACTCGACGTCAGATATGCCCCTGCGCTTTGTTGCACAAAAGTGTCGGAAATACAAGCACAGGCTCGTGGCGGACTAATCGAACTCGTACGTATCCTTCGAATCCTTCACATACTATAATTTCGAGTAATACTTCGAAGTAATTAGTTATGATTCGCAGCAGAGGAAACCAACTTTGTTTCAACACCGAGGGAAATACTTGTAGCAATTGATGCGACCGTGCATATCGATCACCCAATTAACCAAGATATGGGCGGAAAGAACAACGACTCTGAATGTATTTTCTGTAAACCCTATACTTACACGAATAACAGATTTATCCGTGGTAGATGCGTATGACATCTCGAATGTGTTGACAGCAAACAGGACACGGTCGCTCTACCTGTTTAAAGAGGTGCTTGGCGCAGGTCATGCAGAGGGCGTTGTGGCCACATGGGATACACGCAGCATCCTTGGGCCCATTCAAGCACACGATGCAGTCGCTTGGGCTGGGCTGAACAATCTCTGTTGCAATCGGCGACGTCGTATGTGGTACAGCTGAGTGATTTGGCGACGTCGTCGACGGAGCGCTCAATGGCGTGGCAGATGCTTCAATTGCCACGTCATATTCCGCGAATGGTTTCGTGGTCCATTCCGAATCAACCTCCATCGATTTCATTTGAGATGATGGCGACAATATTGGCGCCGATGGCTGAACAATATCAACTCCATCGACCAACTCTCTCCAACTTTGCCGTGGGGCTGATGGAGATGGGGTTTCTTGGTTTGATTCAAGCGAGTTGCCGATCCACAAATCGGTCTTTTGTGTGTACTCTGGGCTCTATTGTCATTTTGAATTATTTCGATGGCAAATGTATATGACGAGTAGATTGGATTGTCGTACCTCCCGTGGTTCTGGAATTGGATCACTAAGCCTTTGTGGCGGTAGCATTGGCGAAGTATTGTTGGAGTTTATTAACTGTTTTTTCCGGCGACGATACACCAAATAGGCTGTGAGGCTGACGCCTGCAACGCTGCCCACGATAATCCCAATCAAACCAGTCGAAAAATGGTCTATTTTCATGTGAGACATTCTTTTACAGAAAAAATCTTACGATTAACAACACACACAGTAAAGATGCGATTAACCTTTTTGTTGTCGTGCATTTGACGTATCTCGCCTTTGTTGCGGATACACTCGGATGCATCGACGGTGATATTTGAGTCGT